>JAOXNJ010180879.1:0-20503 GCA_028566655.1 Metis holothuriae
TGATTTAATGGTTAAAAAAAGTCTGGGTATCCAGCCCTTGATTGTGATGAATTCACCTCCAAATTTGTCCGTTGATGATGATTTAAGATGTGAAGTTGCGCTTGTTTATGGACGTGAAGAACTATCGGATGAAGAGGCTAATGCATGGTCGATATCCTGTCTTGCTGAGTTAATTGATCCAAATTCAGGGAGTGTCATTGGTAGCAAGACGTTGGAGCTTAATTCAGGAAGTGTCCCTCATAGGTATTTGGATATGCTGTCCATCCCTTATGCTCCATTGAATCAGTTGGAGCTCGAACTATCCTCCATCGTCATTAATGGAGATGTACCAAGTGATGTCCATGTTGAGCTACGATTAAGAAGACGACCACAAGCCAACTTTGATGCAAGTGAAGTCCCTAATCTCATAGGTGAAACCACGTATAACAAGACGCAATCAGGAAGCCCTACTACGATAGAGGGTAGGTCACAACTGCTGTTAACATGGGAGGCTATACCTGGAGCCACTTTTTATGAACTCCGATATCGATATTTAGATGATGAGGGTGAAGGTCGAACCGAAGTTCAATCCAATGCACAAGAGATTATTATCCGAACATGTGAGCCAACGTATACTATCGACCTTACCTATCCGAAGGGGCAACTACTCACGCGAGTAAGAGCAGTAGGGCCGACAACGGATGGAAATGGTGTATTCTATGCCTTTACCAAAGGAGCTTTTAGTTCTTTAGCCTCTTTTGATATCAAGGATAACGCTATGCCTTCGACTTCGCAAGTGCCATCCTTTGAACTTGATAGGCATTGGGAGATGGAACAAAGCTTTGCTGAAGAAGGAAAATCAAAGAAAGTCATCCAATACTTTGACAACACCATGCGTCCTCGACAGACGGTGACTTTTCTCAATGATGAGGAAGCTGTTTTAGTAGCTGAGACAGATTATGATCTTGAAGGAAGGCCAACCATTCAGATTCTGCCTACGCCAGTGGATGAAGAAGAGAATAACCTTTTTTATAAGCCCAACTTCAACCTAGCCATCGATGGAACTTCCTATGACTATCTACACCATGAGAAGAGCATAGCAGATGCGCTAAGTCAGCAAAGTGGAGCAGGTAAATACTATAGCTCTGCGAATGATCAAGACATTCTACATCGAGACTACATTCCTGATTCAGAAGGTCGACCTTTTACTCAGATGAAATATCGAAGGGATCAAACAGGTCGAGTTCGAGAACAAAGTGGTGTGGGTGATGCCTATAAGCTTGGAGACAGGGATACACGATATTTCTATGCCACCCCGACACAGACGGAGTTACAGCTACTCTTTGGTGACACCATAGGTCGTGCACACCACTACAAGAAGAATTTCGTCATCGACCCAAATGGACAAGGTTCCGTCTCTTATTTGGATAGGGATGGACAAGTGGTGGCAACCGCATTAGTAGGTGATCCACCTGATAATGTAGAGGCTTTGGGGGTTATTGAGGAACTGAATAGACCTCAAGAACTCAGTTTGCCACAATCTGTAAGTCCAGATGATGAACGCTCATTGATCCATCCGTTTATCAATGTTCGATCCAATGAAACGATGGCATTTGAGTACAGTGTAACGCGTGAATTCCTGCAAGTGGATGATGAGTACTACACCTCTGCATGGAATATGACCGTATATCTGCTCAATGAGGATGGAGGTTATATTCCCCTTTCATTAAGTGGAAGTTCTTTAGATATTCATGAAGTTGAGATCGGGGGAATCAACACTGGACCTGGCACTGCTCCATCCCCTGATGTACAGACCTATCGATTTACAGCGAATCTGCCTGATATTGGTGTCTATACCCTTTACAAAAGGCTTCAGCCCATTGATCCGTATTGGAGAGATGAATTCAATATGGCTGCTGACCTTCTAATAGATGAATCCCCCATTTTTGATTCCATATTAGCAGATTTGGACACGCTTTCCTGTTACCTGACCTGCGATCTACTTTGTGAGACGAGGCATGATCCAATGTCCATGGATTACATGCTTTGTTTGGATACATGCGAGATGCAGACCGATGACATCGCCTTATCGGTATTCCCAGATCGATGTGAAGGTCTCTTAGCGCTTATGGCTTTTCAACTATCACCAAACCCTGATTCAGGAACGAGTATTGATGACTTTGTGGATGACATAGATGGCTGCTTGGCCGTTCAAGGTGATTTACCCATCGAAACAGGTGATGGTTCAATCGTATTTTGGAATCCGGCGACATCAACGCTTACCGATGAAAGTGGGACTTCGATCAGTCCACCAGAGGTGACAATTTCAGACGGAGATGGCGAGTTAGCCACATTCGACTTGTCTTCAGATTTTGAGACGATGTTGAACTCGATCACGCCAAGCTATTGGCAACCTGAGTGGGGAGAGCACATGGCACCTTGCCATCAAGGCTACTGTCACTATGACTTGTGTGAACTTCTTCTCGAAAGTGATAGCTTTAACTATGTGATTCAAGCCTTGAGTGATATCGAATCGGCTTTCACTTTTTTTGGACTTGGAACACCATCTGGCAACAGTACGGCTGATCTTGCAACGATACTCAGCGAGCTCAAAACACATGATCCCATATTTGATGTTCCTGCCCAGTCTCCAATAGCTCAGTGTGATATACCCATGACCTTCATGGATGCTATCGATGAATATGGATGTCAACTCACGGATGACAACCCCGATGAGCTATGCCAACAAATATTAGGAACGACAAGTGGAGACTGCTCAGGTTGTGGGTTGATTGATTTTGTGGGGTATTCAGTAGCTCAGAATAGTGATCTTGATGCATATGCCTTTATGATCAACCTCTATCATGGTCTGAAGGAAAAGACTGTATATCGCTGTGTGGAGCTTGGAAATTGTCCGACAGACCTATTGGCAGGTGCGCTACCCAAGCAAGACTATCATTTAGCCAATAATTCTGATGACGTATATGCGCTGTTGGATACGGTATTCGACCCATTGACTTTAGGCTGTGAAGGCCAAGTAGCCTACTGGATCAGTATCATGCGAGATAGCTTAATGGGTGGTTCTCTAAGTCAATCAGATAGTCTATTTTTAATAACCACACTTACGAAGCATTGCCAGGAAGGTTGTGGAATTGATAGGAATGCAGGATGTTGGGATGCACTTGATTTGCTAACAGGTCAAGACCCTAACTGCACGATGATAAGCGGTGCGATCTATCCATATTGGAATTATGACAGTTGGGTTCAAAGGTCGGGAAGGACGACACTAACGTCTGTGAATCCTTCCGTCACCTTGCCTAACGGATCATGTGCCGTGAATCCTACTAAAGAACGTTGGGTGGTCATGAGGACAGACGAAATTCAAGGAAACACAAGACTTCACCTTCACTTGAATGGATGTAATGCAAGTATGAATGTAGATCGAGTGTATATGTCGGTATACTTTGATGCCACATGCACCAATAGTCCTAGCCAACTGATTGAACAGTGTCTTTTCCCCAATGCCAATGGTGGTGAAGGTCTTGTTTATGATGGGGTTTTCAATCAACAAGGGTATTACTACTTCCACATTTTCACAGATGAAGTGCTGAGTGTTGATCCTGAAATCTACTTGCGATTTGATCAGCTTTATTTCAGCTTTGATTATTTATATGAAAATGAAGCATTAGAGGATATAGTGTCTGAGTTTTCAGGTATGGACGATGAGCGCCTTGGAAGCTTTATAGATGAAATCCTTAGTTGTCAAAAGGTCTGTGGAGACATTCATTCCTCATTGGCTTGTGTTATCGATAGCGTATTCAATAGCACAGCATTTCAAGAAGAGATCATAGCTGGATTTGGTGCTGTCTACCAATTGAATGCAACGAATACTTGTTTTGATTCCATCAAGATGTTGGCTTACAGCATTACAGACCCCACGATGATGGCAGATATATCAAGTATTGAAGTATTCTCTAATGGGCAATCTTACGAGTTTGTCATCATGGCAGAGTCAGGAGAACTCCTTCCAATAGCCAGTTATACAGGAGGCTTTAATGATAGGTATGAGCTTATTAGTACCCACTATTCTAACGCCATCGAGTTATTGTATCCTTTACCTCTATGGGCAGATTCATATGTTGGAACAGAACTCATATTAAGGTATAGAGAATACGGAATCAATGAAAAAGTAATTCGAGCATGGCCAGTGATCATACAGAAGTCTCCTACTACGGCCTTCAATTTTGGACTATGTGTAACCTCCAATTCACCTGAAGCCTATCGTGATAGTTGTATGCAAGCTCGAAGAGACCAAGCTTGGAGCTATACCATGGATGTACTACTCGATAGTATGCTCACTTTGGAGAATGCTTGGAATGAAGAATTACGCGTGCTTGGAGTGGATGAAAGTGCCACGCTGCAAGTGAGAAATATGGAATATCAACACACCCTATACTACCGTGACCTCTTGGGAAATGTATTGGCCACCGTATCTCCTGAAGGCGTCAACTATGATAACAATGGCCAACACGACGAACGATTCATTACCCGATATACCTTCAATGGATTTGATCACCCATTGACAGAATCAAGTTCGGATGTTGGGTGGATGACCTATCACTATGATAGCAAGCTTCGCCTCCGTCTTAAACAAGATGATGTGAGACGTGATCGAGGGAGTTATATTTACACTAAATACGATAGAAGCGAACGCATCATTGAGACGGGTGAATTGACGGCCTATGGTGGCTTGAATCCTCTTGAATTGATGGATGATTTGGACTTTCCTGATGTCAGCGTGGCACCATTTATGGCAGATCATCGAGTTATTACGACATATGACCAACCTTTTGGTGTTGGATTCACCCAAACGCATCTCGAAGGGCGAGTTTCATCTGTTCGTAGGTTCGGACAGGGTAACACCGTTTTTTCCTACGACCCACATGGCAATGTAACTACTGTGTATCAAGACCTTATGATCGGCGTGCCTGACTTCGAAGTCCACTACGATTATGACCTCATCAGTGGCAATGTCCATCAGGTCGCCTATCAGCCCGGTAAATCCGACCAATTTCTTCACCGATATATTTTCGACGCCGACAACCGCATCACACACGTCTACAGCTCTCTAGATAGCCTCACGTGGGAAGAGGACGCCCGTTATTTTTACTACCGCCACGGACCACTCGCACGGGTCGAGATCGGAGATGATAAAATACAAGGGCTCGATTATTATTACACCCTCCAAGGCTGGATAAAAGGTGTCAACCATCCTGATGGCAACGTCACCGATCACCAAGACCCCGGCAACGATGCTTCGGCTGTTCATGGTGGCGTCAACGCACTCATAGGTCGCGATGCATTCGCCTACCAGCTTGGCTATAACCGCACAGATTACACAGCCATTGGAAGCACAGCACTTGGAAGTGGAGCTGTCGGAAGTGCATGGACATCCCTTTATAATCCTTCAGATGACGGCCTTTACAACGGCAATATTGCCATGGCCATCTACGACGATCCGGACAATCCTGATGGAAGGTTGCACGGAAGCTCCTACAGATATGACCAGCTGCATCGTTTAATATCCAGTGCTTCAAAACACTACACCGGCGGCACTTGGCAGACCAAAGACCAGTTCGGATTTAGCACCAATTATGCCTACGATAAAAATGGCAACCTCACCGGGCTATTTAGATTTGAGCCCGATGCGCAGATCGATTTATTATCGTATCAATACGAAGCCAACCATCCGAATAGGCTCCGACGCGTAGACGATGCCATCCCTGATAATCTTAGGAACTATGACATCGATGATCAGTCAGGCACGAACTACCAGTACGACGACATCGGCCAGCTCACACGGGACAACGGTGAGAACATGGATATCACGTGGGACATCTATGGCAAAATCGATGAATTAGACAATGGCGATACGCGGGTAGAATATGGATACGACGGCAGCGGAGATCGTGTGTTCAAGCGAACCACCGACTTAAATACAAACGACCAAACCCTAACCCTCTACATCCGTGACGCTCAGGGCAATTTATTAAGCCTCTACGAAAGCTCGACGGGTAATCCACTTGAGCAAAAGCAAGTTTATTTATACGGGTCATCACGCTTAGGTAGCTTCGAGCGTGATGTCGCAGCAAACGGCACGAGATCGGCTACGGACTTTACGTATGAGAAGGGTCGTAAGAGCTTCGAATTATCTGACCACCTCGGCAACGTCCGCGCCACCATCTCCGATTTGAAATTTTTTGATACTTCGATCAATGCCTACGTGGCAGAGAAGAAGTCCTACAGTGACTACTACCCATTCGGCCTAACTGTACGACCTAGGTCGACCGATGACGAGGACAATACTTTTGGATTTAATGGTAAGCGCAGGGATAACTCTTTTGGCACGATTACCAATTACGACTACGGGTTTAGGATTTACAACCCAGGGGTGGCGCGGTTTCTCAGTTTAGACAAACTTCGTGGAGGACTTCCCAGTTTTTCACCCTTTTCATATGCTCAGAACCAACCAATTTGGGCGGTTGATTACGATGGGAATCTAAAAATCATCGTGAATAGGCATTACTCTGACGGCAGTGGAGGATATACCACAGTTACAACAGAATATGACATAGTAGTTGGTGATGAACTCCTTGGTGTCTCAAGAAGCCCCGTAATTATGGATGCTTATTTCGAACTAACGGACATAAACTCCGCTCCACAGATTAGTTCCATGGTTTACGAACAGGTTGGGACAACTACAATCAGGCCAGGTTCAGGTGAGACCTTTGGTCAGAAGTTGAAAAGGACAGATAAGGTCGGTTACTATTCAATGAAGTTTGTTTTTGGCAAGCTCAACGTTACTCAATCTGGGGATTTTGCGAAGGCATTTATTTTGGACAGAGATCCATTTAATAATAGATTGCTTTCTGATGTTGAGAAAGTAGGGGCAGGCGTCTCTGGTGCGATTGGTCTAATATCACTTGGTAGGATAAAGTCTTCAAAGGATGTCGCACAATACATCGGCCAGCAAGTCTTACTAGATATTGGCGAGGATATGGCTATAGATTATGCAACAGATCAGGACAATATCAGACAGTTGGGTGAGATACTTATTAAGAATGGTCTTATCGATGAAACGATTGAAGTTGGAATGAACGCCGCTGAATACATCAAGTATGATAAATCTAGAATTGAATCACTGATCGAAAATGCAGGAAGCATTAACGAGTTGATATCAAACCCTAAGAAGTACGTTGCTCCAAATGTAAGTGGGGCTATTGAATCTGTGAAGAAACAAGAAGGATTGGATGAAAATTAAGGTAACCTTTTGGGGAGTAATGTGGTTCATGACCATCTTATTCGTCGCTTGTATGTACTATATGACTCAATACATGAAAGAGCAAAGCGAACCTGAGAATGTTCTAAAGCAATACATCAAGGATGTAAGCTTTGAAGGCGAAGTGTACGCCAAGAAGCTGGACAAAGGAGATGGGAGAATATCTATCATCGGGCGTGAGGGTGATAGTTGCAGCTTTGCACTCCCTATGTCTGAGGAGATGGGGCGACTCTATGACTTTATTCAAAATGGTGATGTTGTAAGGAAGAAGAAATACCATATTGAACTGACTAGAGACGAGGAGAAGTTCGATTTTGAGTATCCGAAAAGGGAAGTGTATTTTTCTAGTAAATGGGTAAAGTATTCATGTAAATAGGCTCGCAATCACCCATTACCAGAAACTTTTCCGCATCCCCTGTTAAAGTCACTACGAGAGTGAGTGTGCGGTGTGGGTCTCTTGACCTCAGATAGGCTAAATGTACCTCCATTAGATGTGAACGCATGGACTCCCAATCAGGTACTAAAACAAGCAGCGGAATTCGGAGAGTATTTAGAAGGTGAAAACACTCAAGCAAACAAGCAAGACTTTATTGATCAAGTAACTGGAAAACAATTAAAAGATGAAACCCCTGGAAAATAGTATAATAATCGGATTCGTCTTGATTTTGGCCTTAAGCTGCGAGCACAATGATATGGAGGCTCGGATAATTGGCAAATGGCATCGACCTTCGGATAATGCAATTGTTGATTTCTTACCAACTGGTGAGTATAGAGTCTCCGATTCGACTCAATGGAGCTATGCAGTTGATGATTCCATGATAATCTTCAGCGGAACACCTTTTGAAGAAGGTCTTGCTGAGGTTCGAATATTAAGTGTAAGTGCAGACAGTTTGTTACTTCTAGATAACTTGTATAATCAACGTGTGGTACATAGTCGATTGCGTGAGAATGAATAAACCATCCTTATTGCTCAATAGCCATAACTCGTAAGTGAATGATTATATCTTACCTTACCGAAGACCTAAGAAACATATGTTTCTCATTGACCCCTGACATTACTTGCCCGTTCACAACAGAGGAAATCGAGATTATCAGAGCCCATATTGCTGACTTAAGAGCAGCACCAAATTTGGCTGAGGCTCCCATTCACTATGAGAGATCACAGGACGGGATGATTGTGTATATTCACTATGGTCAAATTAGTATTAACTGTAGAGTAATCTCTTCTTTAAGCAATCCTATGCCAGAACGAACAAGCAGGCTTCTTGTTTTAGAAATAATCAATAACAGCCTTCAAGCTAATAGCTCGGCATCATAAAGCAGATATCATGAATTATAATAACCGGGATGTGACATGGGTATCTCCCCCAAGCGATACGATACTTCGTCTCCTTTCTACTAAGAACATAACGTTCAACCTCTTTAGAGAGCGAATAAACCTTTCCCCAGTTGAGCTTGTGAAACTTCTACATGATAAACTGGAGATAAGTTCTGAGGTAATGTACAATTTGAGTACTACACTTGGTGGTAGTGAGAAATTTTGGAACAATAGATATTCAGAATTTACAGAAAATGTCACTGCATCTGACTCTCGAACGATAGATTCGCACGGGACATTCTTAAGGTCATTGTCAGAATTAAGAGAAACAGAAATACATGAACTATCAAATGCCTTTCAAGTGTCCACTCTTGAGCAGCTTTATTCGGAATACTACTCAGCACCCAATATTCTCTACAGTAGAACTCAAAAATTTGAGCCTTCACCAGCAAATTTGGCAAACTGGTTAAGAAAATGCGAATCAATAGCAGAATATGCTATTGCTAGTCAAAACACGCCAAAGTTCAATAGTGATAAATTAATGAACAGCTTGCCTGATGTTCTATCATACTCAAAAGTAAACAATGTGCTCAGAGTTATTCAGAGTCTCAAGGCTATTCTTCGTGAATGTGGAGTTCTTCTCGTTGTAAGCCCAAGTGAGAGTGGTAATGGAGTATCAGGCCTGACGAAAAAACTGTTTAGACAGTTCAGAATGATTGTTGTTACTGATAGGTACAAAAATAATGCAGCGTTTTGGTTTACACTTCTTCATGAGATAGCTCACTGTGTGCTGCATGGAATCAGTCAGCCAAAGATACATTTCTCAGATAATGAGTTCGTAATTGCCAACTCAACTAAAACAAAAGAGTATGAAGAGGCACAGGCCGACAAATTTGTGGAAGAATTGCTTTTTCCTCAGAGTTTCGATAAAGAAATCAGAAAGTCAAGCGGCTCGTATCAGGCCTTAATCAGACTAGCTGTGAAGTATGAGATACCAGCTTCATTGATAGCTGCCCAAGTACATAGAAAAAAACTAGCTCCATATAATTATTATAGAAAAGTATACAAAAAGCTCGAATTTGACACTATCTATTAGCCACTGAATCTTTTATATTGGCTGGGTGATTTTTGCCAGTTGCATATAGAATCCTCAAGCACTTGAGCTATCATGTTCATTGTCGAATTGCCTTGAAACCAGAATAACAGTTGATCGCCGAACTTGTTTATTAGTGTGGTATCCGGGTTTTCAACCCCTGCCAATTCAAGCAGTTTCTTTAGTGCATTCCTTGGTCCAGTGCTATGTTGATGGTACATAGAAACAGGTTCTTTAACACCAAGACGACATTTACTTAAGTTAGATGCAAAATCGAAAGCTGCCAACCGTCCGAATGTTGGAATTAAAAGGGCGGCTGAATAGATCTTGTGAAATGACGGTTCTTTTTCAGGCGAGAAATTGTCAATGTTGTCAAGAAAAAAACTAAAGGAGTTAACAACTCCCTTTTTCCCATTGAGCGATTTCTTCGTGTATTTTCTGTGATTCGAGAAGCTCCCTCCGGTAAATAGGTCACATTGTGCCAGTTGCATGAAGTACCTGTTTCGGTTCTTAATAACGCTCTCATATGTTAGCAATTCTTCATCTTTTTGAAAACAAGCCTTAAGAAAAAGGTTCCAACCGCTGGATCTGCTTTTTCCGAAATAAGTAGCTACAAAAACTATCCATACACGTGACTCCCATGAAAGTGATTGTCGTTGGGCCAAAGTAAATGGGTTTGTGGTGTGATAGTAGGGAAGTTTTTGTATATCAGCTTGTTCAGCCCTATCCCCATAACGTTCAAAAATTTCAACTCGACGTATGCTATCGTGCGTCTGATGAGCTAGGGTGTGGATAATCTCTTCTGTAAGTTCAACATTCAGCAACTCTTGGATAGCTGCATGCCACAATTCACGTAATTCTCGCATTAGACTATTTATGTAGTTATACTGGCAGTTGCAATATCTCTCATCTCATCTGACTTGAACAGAGACAACCAGTCTTGTTGACCAGACTTCCTATAAACAGAATTAGAAAACAATATGAAATCATGCCAATAAGAAGGCAAAGAATTGATATCTAACTCGGTTTCCTCGTTAGAGAAGAAGTTCTTGGCTACATGACTAATTATACCAGTGTTACATTCATTCATGACTGGCATCAAAATATCCTCAGGGTATCCTTCACAAATATAGTCTTGGACATCGCTAAGGTGTTCTTCATAAACATGTAATGATGTAGTGACGTGAGTATATTTACCCAAAGACAAACCTATGGTGGTAGAAACCATTTCTTGTATCATCGTGAAACAAAACAAATCGTGTGGCAGTCCTATGTAAGCGTCGTTGCTTCGCATATAAGCGGTCATATGAAGTTCATCATCTCTACAGTAGAATTGTAAACCGATTGTGCACGGAGGACTAGAGCGTACATCGGTATAGATGTCATAGTCATTCGAATCACTAATGGCTAGGTAAGCTTGCTTCGTGGATACGCGATTTTGTAGTTGTTGACAAACTCTTTCGAACTGTGAATATTCGGAGTTGTCTGTTCGACCAAATATCTTTGGACCATAGGCACCCATTATGCGATTACCAATTGAGTTCTCATGCTCATACTGACTAATATAGGGGATTATGAGATTCTTGTCCGCTTTACCAGTAAAGTACCAAGCTAGCTCGGCAAACTTGCTTCTTACTAAACGCCTTTTCAATGATAGAGATGTTCGTTTCCTGGGACAATCAAGTACTACTGCGAAGTTGTTTAGCTCCCTTATTGTTCCCCGTTTACTATCTACACTCTTGCCGTTCTCCAACAAATATTTGAAAGAACTTCTCAGTAATTCGTCCAAAGAGCTAAAACTGGTAATACTAAAGTCTTGATTCATATAATTCAAATAGCTATACAATACCAACAGTCCATGGGCATCACCTTCATCTTATTCTTTCACGCTGAAGTACCCGTTTGTTAAATCCTCCACTAGCGCCTCGTGAATATTGGACAAAATGTAGTTAATCGGAGTATTGCTGCCATCAGGTCAATAGTTTGGTTGTGTAGATGCCAGAGAAAAATCAGATAGAGCGACACTCAATATATCACGAGTATAAACTGGTAGAATTCACTCAGCTACTTCGTGAATCAGGTCACCTATCTGCTCTTCTCCAACGACCTGACCATTATTCATGCTGTCTTGGAACTCCTCGATACCATCTTTACTTAGTTCAAAATACGTTTGTGCCATCATTGCATGGGTTATTCATGTAAAGCAATAGATCATTATGTATACCCCATGAACTGTTGGACTATCAAAGATAGGAAAAAGTCAACATTGTAAAGTCAATTGACAATCAATGCTAAATCCATAGAGTCTTGAAAAAAATGTAACTATGGAAACAAAATGGAAACTCAAACCTCAGGGATGTGAAGGCAACTATCGCTTTGATGGCAAGTTCTTTATCTCGAAGGGTGTAGCCATGAGTGTACCACTTGAAGAGATTCTCATAATCTATGATGACGTCCAACGTCGTGTCACTGAGAATGATGGCCTTGACTATCTACAAGTGTATATTCATCAGGACACAGGACAGAAGCTATTCTTCATTGACGAACTTAATGATGACATGAAGCTTGATCCAAGCTTCGTGGACACACAGAACATCTGTAATCTTATTCTAGCAGAAGAATACTAGAAAGAAGGGCACCGCTGAATTGCAGCGGTGCCCTTTCTTGACGATGGACATATCAACGGTTTCATGTAATGCGACCGTCGTAACAGAACGAATAGTACTCGAAATCAGGATTGATGATAAGGTGATCCAAGACTCGAATGTCAAGTAACTCCCCGCCTAGGACGAGTTTATTGGTCATCTCTATGTCGTCAACAGAAGGATTGAGGTTCCCACTAGGGTGATTGTGAACCAGCATGACACTCGAAGCATGAACTTTAAGAGCCACGCCGAATAGGTGCTTCGGATCGACTATCACCACATTTGTCCCTCCCATAGAAATGAATCGATAACCTAGTATGATACCTGCTCGATTAAGAAACAGCACTAAGAACCGTTCTTGATATGCTATGGTGTCCAAATCCCAGATGTCCCGTACGAATTGGATTGTATCACTTGGTGATGAAAGTTCGACACTTTCCTTGAGATTGGGAGCTGTATAGCGGACTTGAATCTCTGATGCCATTAGATGTTTCTTCATGATGCTTTTCTTTGGGTATACACATGACCCGATTGAAAGCAATAGAAAATGTCTTGACAATCTAAAGGCACTTAAGTATACTTATGATACAAATGTCCCTCGGGATTCTCGTTGCCAATGGCATCGAGGAAATATTAGAGACTTAGAACAACAGCGTTTTAAGTCTTTTTTTAATCTGATCAAAATGATCTAGGTCAATTGTGTAGATTTTATTCGTGAACCTTTTCTTGTCTATTGTCCTGACCTGAGAAAGAATGACGCGACTCGCAAAATTGAAATAATGATGAGGTAGTTCGTGATAGTATTTCGTGTTCTTTCAGTGCTTCGTCAATGGAGCAACAAACACTATGTTTCCTACTCTCTTGATTATTAGGACAGGCCTGAGAAAGGATGTTCACTTTCAGTCTTCCTCGTAACCAATATTCGCTCAAAGATGTGCAAACCAAACCTCCCTCTCGTTGAGAAATATCTGTCATTGTTGTAAGTGAACAGTCTTTTTTAGTTGGTTCCACATGTCAAAATCTTTCATGGTACAGAAGTAAGGGCTAAATTATTGTAGCGATTTAAGGTATTTCAGCCATTGTCATTGTATGATCGGATGATCGAATCACTTTCAGTCCATGATCGTCTTTATGAATTCCTTTGACTCCATCTCCAATACAAAGGCTTCCTTAATCATTTTCAGCTCGTCCTTCGAGTATGTCACCACTAACTCTCCTACCTGCTCGGTCAAAGGGATGGATTCGACTTCGTCATTCGATATCATTGGGCTGATAAACGGAACCTTCTCATTTGGTTCGTTTTGAACAGGTCTGTAATCGTTCTGTAGGGCTTTCAATAAATAACCAGTAAGATTGGTGATACGCTGTTTAGTTGACTGCTCCAAAACCACCTCTGCATTGGCGAGTAAGTATGAAAGATCGTGTTTCGACATCAGGTCTATGATTAGTTTGGATTTAATTCAGAGCTGCCTTAACCTCTCAGTGACCCTGCCTTCCAAATTGAGACTGTCTCACACGAGCTTCTTCGATTTAGATTTGACTTTGAAGACCAAGGCTACTACTCTCCTTCCCTGTCTTTCAAGCTCAAGGGTCAACTGGATATCCGTTTTCTCGTTGATCTCCGCCATCGCCTTATCTACTACTCTTTTTTTAAACATGGTGAATATCTTGTACTGATTGTCGGATACACCCATCAACCTCCTGAACTTGTTCGTTTCACAGCGGTAGGAACCAAGTTTCTGATAATCTTTCATTAGCTCATAGAGCGCCACACTATGTTTGCTTTCGAGGCCTCTGATAATGATAAGATCCAATTTAACATAGATTCTAGGATTTTTGATGACGTTGAGAACCGTCGTCGGGAATTCAAATGCCACGGTTGTCGTCCTTCCCCTTCAACGTTCTTTTATGCTAGCCTCGGCAAGAAAGCTAAATATTCCTCGATTATTCTCATCCTTATTGAGTACATTGTATTCAATTTCATTTCTTTTTAGACGTCTCAATGCTCTCTTTAGATCAGCATTGCTAGTGTCATTGATACCGGCAAGGCGCCTGATCACGCCGATATCACATTGAAACACTCTAGCATTTTCGTACCTTTTGAGCATATCTTTGGCAATTCGAATTAAGGCATTCATTGTTTTTCTCTCTTGCAAACTGGCTATGTTCGACATTTGAACTAATGAGCTATGCTTTTTGATTTCAATAACGCCACGTTCCCCTGTTAGTCTTATGGTATTCTTTCCAGACATTCTCAGCAACAAGGACTAAATAGCCTCTATATACATAACAGCACTTCAAAGTCAAGTTCTGTTACGTGCAAGGAATATAAATATTTATTTTGTTATGATATTAAGAATTCAAATGTTGAAATTGTTATGTTGAAATATTGTTTTGGTTATATTAAATGTTGGATTTGTTATGATAAATATTGGATCTGTTGTTATTAGCGAGCCTCATTCCTCTGAAATAGGTCGATTCAGAAGCACTAAACCTTGAAACAATTAAACATATAATAAACTATGACTGGCTATTTATTTTTTACTTGATATACACTGCTTAAAACAGTTTTGGAATTGCATCTAAAAGCCGTTGGTGGCATGAACGTAGTTTTGCTTAACTCGCCACATAAATCAACTGGCATTTCATTTTTGACGACCATTTCAAGGTTGTTTTCGGCGAATTATATCTGTCTTATGAACCTGGAGTTGGCATAAAATTGAAATACAGAACAAGCGTAATCAGTAGAAACAGCAATACTCGAATAATCGCGAAAAGCCTTCCTTGCTTTCTCACCTGCCTCACTTTCTCATTTCCAAAAAACTCTATTCTAGCAATGTGCTGATTTTGCAGGTTGTCATATTTTCCTTGAAGGTCCTTTTTTTCGTCCTTTTCATCACGCAACAAGATGGCATACTTCTGGACTTGATCCTCCAAGTTTCTATTTACCTTTTCGAGATTAGCATTTTTGACCAAGATATACTCATAGTCGTTTTTGGCTGATTCGGAAATCTTCGTCGTTCACACCTTTTCAGAATCTATTCAGTGATCTTCAGAAGCCATATTAGAAGCAGTGTCATTCAATTCAGTCGGTATATTGGTGTAAACTTTTTGTAAAACACTTTTGAACCCATCTACACTTACGAAAGTCTTTCAGTACTCCTTTTTTACAGCTATTTTATCGCCATATTTTGTAAGATAATTGTACACAGTTTTTTGAGATACATTGAATTCATGTGCAATATCCTTTGGAAGCTTGTATTTCATTGACAAATTGGATCATTCAGTAAAGTACTGTGTATGTTCTGAAATAATTCTCAGTTTATACTTTATCCATTCAATGTCAAGTTGATTACTTGTATTTGGCTTACTGAAACGATGCTGAATCAATTGTAGGTGTTGACTTAGGTCGCGTGATGATTATTTTGGATACAAAATAGGGTAAATTGACTTTCAAATCGCATTCAAATCGCTTTTTTGGAGAGGTTTGAATGTGTGCAGTAGAGCACAACCCTAAACACACTTTTATTTGCGCGTAGAACAATGTCTGGAGCACTGCTTAGGCGTTTGACATCATCATTCATATTATGGCTGATACATAAAGTAGAGCAAGTGCTGTTGAGATTCCGCTGGTATGCGAGGTATCAGGTATTACGCTTAGTCAAGAAAACACCTCATCATCATTTGGAGTCTCACTGCTATATAACGGGTAAAACCGGATCATGAAAATCCTCGTACATTCTCAATCTGATCTATGGTCGATGGTATCAGTCGAGTCATAAGAATGATCTTTCCATTGTGGTACTGGATCCTCACGGTGATATGGTTGATACCATAAAAAGATTTGACCTTGCCTCGAAGTACTTTGATAGAATGCAGTATATCTCACCCTTCCTCAGGAAAGACTTGGTGCCATGTATCAATCCAATGGAAATGTGGGACACATCGAAAGAGAGTTTAGATCTAACCACTCAGCAGTTGGTCAGAGTTTTCGGAGAGATGATACCTGAGGCAAGGCTGACCAACTACATGAAGGCATTGTTGAAGCCATGTATATACACATTGCTAAAGATGAATTCTTGCACGCTCCAAGATCTTCAGGACTTCATGAGTAAGAACAGGTTTGAGAGGTGGCTCGATGAGGGCAAGAGGAGCTCCGTGAAAACGCACAAGAGATTCTTTAAATATGAATTCGAAAACAGGATCTATGATGGTACCAAGGGTTCTATATATACCAAGCTATTGAGCTTGCTGAATAGCGAAGTTTTTTTCAACATCACGTCATCTGGTATCAGCACCGTCAATTTGGAAGAGTCGGTCAACCAAGGAAAAGTTGTTCTTTTCAATCTTAGCAAAGGTAAACTAGGAGAGGAGGTGAGTGAGACATTCGGTCGCCTTATCATTGCCCAACTCCAGAGTATAGCGATCAGGAGAGCGAAGCTCCCACCGCAGTTCAGAAAGAAAATCTACTTGGTAATAGACGAGGCGGATACCTTTCTCAGTGGTAACAGTTTGAACGTCATCTTGAAAGAAACGAGGAAGTACGGTCTTCACCTGGTTCTGTGTACTCAGAATCTCTTATCAGGGAGAGACCAAGAGACCCTCAAACGCAACATAATGAACAACACCAATGTGAAGATCCTTGGTGCCAATGGTCAGTCTACCCTATATCCCATGAGCAAGGAGATCAATGTGGATGTGGGTGAGTTGATGCATACCAGGAAGCATGAGTTCCGAATCAAGAGTGGGGATAGGAAAGCAGTCAAGATTAGAACTAAAGACACACTCTGAAAGAATAGCCCGTTGTTGGTCTCGCCAAGAAAGGTTGCCTCTATCAATAATCGCATCATCAAGGACTCTGGGTGCTATAAACCAATCCTCCCAAACAACAAAGATCTTGATTGGCTCAATGATCTCCCGGAAGATCGAAGGGAGAGAGAGCTGGAAGAGGCCAGTCCATCTCCAAGATTTAGTTTATAAACCGTCTTGATGAACGATCATAATGTATTCATCTTAGAACAACTTGCTAAACACAAGTACCTGACGAGGTCACTATTTCGTGAGATAGGACTAGCGATCAGTAGAAATCACTTCACGAATGTCATGAAAGGACTTACTGACAAGCAGCTCAATTTGGTTGGCCAGAAAAAGTTTGGCTATAGCCCTAGCTACGGAAAGGTGGAGGATGTTTACTATCTCACACAAAAGTGAAAAAGGTATCTGACAAGAGAGCAGGGCATGACGGAAGATGACGTGAATCTGCCAATTGGCGGCAGGATTTTCAGCTCGGATTACTTTCATAGAATAGAGACTATCAGAATCAGAATTAAGCTAGAACAGGAGTTTATAGGTCGTGGATTCAATGTCGTTTTCTATGACCAATACTTCGCGGGAAGGCGTGTCTCATGAAAGAAGGGAAGGCAATCAGCGACGAAGATATCCACATTGAGAGGTCACCTCAAGGCAGACAGTATCTTTTTGGTTGAATCACCAGTTGGTAAAAAGTCCTTGTACTGCCTAGAGTATCACAATGGGCATGAGATCAAGAGGATTGAACAACAGATGAGAGCATATATCGAGGCCATGAAGATTGGTAGTCCATCCCTCAAATATGGACTCGAGATTGGTAATCGCGTGATCAACATTTTCAAGAGCGAACAGGTCATGAGGACACTTAAGGAGAGGATGGAGCACGACCTGTACTTTCAGAATATGATGGATAGGTTTCTATTTGCCACCATCAAAAACCTCAGTATCCGCGTTCTTGGCTAGACCGATCAATTCTCGTTGATACAAAACGAACAAGATCTAGAATGAACTAAAGGAGGTAGGTCGACTACATTTTGTTCTGGTGACCAAGAAGTCCATAAAAAGGCCATCCCAGCGTGTGGTAGGACTCCGTCTAAGAAGGTCACCACTGAACACTCTATTGATGATGGAGCATCATCAAAAGGATTAAACATGAAGACCGCAGTAAGAGGAAGCACCTTGTCATAGTCGAATTCAAACTTTCCAATATTTCCTGGGTGAAATGAAAGGCGAATAGGAATCCACATATCATTCCTGATCCAGAACACTTCATTGGTAGAGTCGCCAATTCTAATAGGAAATTCAGCATCCTGTCGCTGGCCGCCTGCTCTAAGAACAGGAACATGGAGCAGCATGTCCGAGTTGAGAATGGAGCTTTCGAATATGCCTCTCTCTAGCAGCTTTGCTTCCTTCGCCTCCAAGTAATCCATAATGGACAGGTGTACTTCATCTAAGAAGTCAATATGCTTTTTTCGAGTTGTTTCATCACCATAATCAGCCACATCTCTTTTGAACATCAGTTTATTGTACACGGTCGACTTTGAGAAGCGCTTCTTTCCAGTTCTCCTTTGAACGATATTGGTGAGGTCATAATATGACCATTTTTCACGATTCATATGTGACTGAATTTCATTGATTCGGAGCTTGATGTCGGAGGGTAGATTGTGATTCATGGCGAGGTGATTTGAACGGAATGAACGAGGTGGATGATTTGAACCAAAATGAATCAAAAATGATTCCCGCAATTGCTTCTTTTTTCGATTCTAATCAGGTGTTCTTTGTAGGCGACAGCAATACTTTGCAATACTATTCTAAGACATCGCTCATTCAAACTCTTTTCACATGAACAACATTCTACACATCTTTCTAAGATTGGCCAACGTCAACATACCGACCTATAAGGTTTCAGAGACTCGGTCGAAGAATATGATCCTCGCTATGGCTTTTATGATACCCCTTAGCAGTATGCTCACGGGATGTGCCATGAATACGTGCGTGGAATATCTATTTGAGAACATCATCATGGCCATTTTGGTCGGAGTAACCATCACCGGTGTCATATTCATTCATCATTCCTCTTTGCTCAGCACGGATAATGTCTGGCAGGTAATTATTGTGGTGGTGTTCTCTTTATTTCTCGCTATAGCATTTACCGTAACGCACAATGCTTCTGAAGACGCCGAACTACTTGCTCAAGAGCTGACGGATAACGTAAAACACGAGAATGCTAAGATCACAGCTCGGATGAACAAGGAGATCGAGCTAATACATGCCGAAGAGCGAGAGATCCTACGGAGAATTGAAGAAGCGGGTAAGACTTACGCTACAAACAGACAACCGCTCATCGATGGTAGACGCTCATTAAAGGCTTTTGAGCAGACGAAGGATGATCGAATCAAGCGGATAAGAGAGTCATATGCTAATCTCTATCAAACAGTCCAGGTCTCTCAAATGGATATCCTTGTTCTTCAAGCAAGAAAGATGGTAAATGGCGGCGAAGGAACACTTGTGAGTATCATCTTATCATTTCTCTTCTGGGTGCTGGAGTGTCTACCCGTACTGTTACGTCTCATGTTACAAAGTTCAGATTACCTCATTAGAAGGGGTTCTGACTTACGATCAGCTAGGCAACTTAGAGATCAGACTATCCAGAGCAGGGAAAGGTTCATCCAACCAGAAGGTGATGTCATTAAAGAACTGTTCACCATGGACACCATCGATGAAAAGCGAAAAATGATTGACACGAATTTCGAGGATAAAGACTTGATGCGCCTACTAGCTTATCGTCAGAAGCTACTTGATGCCGGGTACGATCCTTATACAGGAAGACCATTGGATGAGGTTGACTTGACAACACTATTCGGTCACGATCCCTTTGGAACAGATGAAGAGGAGTCCAACGGTGCGGCCTACTCGGATCAAAATGAGAGTGACAGCGAGAACGACCACCGTTCAAATGGGCAACCATCCGATGAGGAGCTAATTTTTCAATTTTAGAACTAAGTATCATGATAGTCCCGATTATAGCTGGTTTGGCGGTGCTAGCATTCTTATTGGCACTTGCGATGACTCATCCAAGAGAAGATCACGCACCAAAGCGACAAACGCAAGTCTCTTTCAGACCCCCTAAAATGTCGAAACCAGATGATGAATCAATTACAAACGCTGATGAACAAGACTATGTGGCTCTTCCAATTAAGTTCAGACGTATTCAGCAGTCTCTAAGGCGTCAGAGCAAGGTCGTGTCAGAGAACATGCGTGAAATGTATCATGAGCGACAGGCACTGGACATTTCATCTGATCTCAACGAATTGAATGAC
>JAOXNJ010180880.1:0-10499 GCA_028566655.1 Metis holothuriae
ACTACTACTACTACTACTACTACTACTACTACTACTACTACTACTACTACTACTACTACTACTACTACTACTACCTATTACTACTGCCTAAATACTACTACTACTACAACCTGTTACTACTACTTAAATACTACTACTACTACAAGTACTATAAACTGCTACTGCTCTACTCTCTACTAACTTCTGCTACTACAACAAACTATTACTAGCTAACTACTACTGCTGCTTTGCTACTATTACTATTGTACCCACTTACCTACTACAAAGTCTAAGTCAAAATTCGAAGAGACAGTTGCCAAAAGTTAGATTTTGCACCTAAATTGAACTCAGAACAAGAGTTTCTATCTGCTCGATCACCTTAGAGAAGATTCGACCACTTTTATTAACCGTCCGAATTTAGCAGATTACGTAGTTCAATAGTCTAAAAGTCTTAGCAGTAGTAATGGACTCCTTGTATTGCCTGGGGCAATAACAACACTACAGAAGTACTAACTTAAGTACTTATATTGTCTCCTCTGGCCTCCAGCAACATCATAATGGCCCTCTACAACTTCTATTTACCACTACTTCTACTACTACTACTACTTTTGATACCACTACTACTACTTCATCTAATACTTCCACTACAACTACTCTACTTCTACTACTACTTTTGATACTACTACTACTTTTGTTACTACTACTCCTACTTGATCTACTACTACTTTTGATACTACTTCATCTGATGTTGTCTATTATATTGGTACTAGTAAGTAGTGAGTGGAGGTTGTTTTGTGTACCAAGTCTGTCTATCTGTCTGTCCGTCTGTCTCACCTTTTGAACCCCTGTTTCCGGTGCTCCATGTAGATTCCCTCTGTGCATAACTGCTTTAGGGCCTCTAACTCATCAATAAATACATCTTTTGAATAATAATGCCACTTTAGAGCTACATTAATAAGTCGAATCTGCGTCATTTTTGCTATTATCACTTTGTTATCAACTCTTGTTTAATGTGCCGTTATTAGCTCTCTTTCCCTTGCTAATTACCCCACTTAACACCGCCTACTTTAAGTGGCTGATGACGAATTAGATCTAGCATTGTTAGTAAAGTGCCTAATGGTCGTTGATAACCTTTAATTAAGGCAATTAACTCATTTAAAGACTACATTAAGCACTAATGTAAATTGATTATTATAAGTGATAATAGCAGTAAAGAATAAGTAGACTCAAATTGAAAGAGAAGTTGGCAGCACTGACTCTGTCACGGAGCATCGACTACGTAAAATCGAAGGTAGCACTTACTTCTGACTCACTCATCTATTACTTTGCGACTCCAGTAGCAGTAGCAGTAGTCGTTGTGGCAGTAGTCGTTGTGGCAGTAGTCGTTGTGGCAGTAGTCGTTGCGTTGGTCGTCAGATGGAGCAGCTCTGGCGCAGTCACATGTGTGTGTGTGTGTGTCTGCAATCATCTGGGCATCCATCACCATTAGAGGCGGGCATAATCGCCACCGAAGTAGAAAAGGATTGCCACAACAACAACAACAACTTTTGCTAATACCATTTACCACTTTGTTATTATTATTATACAATAAGAGATACACTTAATGTTATCTACATTGGATTTGCTTGTGTAGGTCTCAATTATATATAAATAAGTTTCTATCTCTCTGCTGCAGCAAGATGGACAAGTCTAGAAATGCCTTGACGGATGGGCTACTGTACCCCGGAATTACAGTAGACAATGATTATTTCTGCTACTACAGATCTGCGACTACTGCTACTAAATCTGCGACTACTGCTACTCTTCTGCGACTACTGCTACTAAATCTGTGACTACTGCCACGACTTTTAAGCAGTGCTTCTGCTACGATGACCATTAAGCGACTTCTGCTACAACACCTACATCGTATTGGTCATTATGTAACGAAGATTGTTCTGGCTATGGCTAAAAACAGTGTTGCTATTTTGGCCAAATTTAAAGCAATTACACATACTATTATCTTTTTTTCCTTTTTTGCAAATTTTGTTTTATTTCTTTACAATCTGATTTTTGCACTAAAATCATGTTTTTTTCGTCTACTTGGTTTTTCGTCTATTTTTTTGGTTAATTTCAAGCCCAATTGTTATGGCACAACATTGCAGTAGAGACTTTTGTTTTTAGTGGAAATGCTATTGTTGCGACTACATATTGACTGGTAGTAGTGATTGTGAAGGACTTTTGGTTGGCTTCCGTGTGTCGGTGATTACCGGGTGGGCTGCGTCCTGCCACAATTCGCGATCGAAAGCGACGCACACACACACACACACACACAAACAGTGATGGATGTGTTCTACAAAAACACCAACACTAACAATAAAGTTACTAGTAATGTCTACTACTACTACTACGACTACTAACGCAATTGCTACTGCTACTACTTCTTTTACTGCTTCTACTACTTCTTCTACTACGACTACTAATGCAAGTGCTACGACTACTACTTCTTTTACTGCTTCTACTACGACTACTAATGTAAGTGCTACGACTACTACTACTACGACTACTAATACAATTGCTACTGCTACTACTTTTTTTACTGCTTCTACCTACTTCTTCTACTGCTACAAATGTTTATTGCTACTACATCTAGCTGCCAATACTTTTACTACATTTCTTCTACATTCTACTGCCAATACTCTAATTACCATTACGATTTTGTTCCACTACTACAGCACTTATTAATGTAAGCAATACCTTTTTCTCTTCTCTTTATTCTACTAAAGTCAGAGTGAGGTTTATTTAACACAATGTATGTAGGTACAAGATTTTCATGTTGTTTATTAAGGCGATTGGTAAAGACTTTCTTGCATGACTGTGACTACATTCATCATTAACGGCTAAACAACGACTTCTGTACCACTAGTGCATTATTACATTTACTACTATTACTGATAGAAATAAGTTTCTTTTACTAAATCATCCTCTCTTTTTATGTACTTCTATTATGTATAAAGTAGAAGTTGGCAACAATAAGTCACCTTTTTTCTGCTGGCGGTCAAGAGCGTGGGAGCCTTTTGTGGATCCACTACTGTAGGTACATAACAACGTAGAAAATGGTGCTCAAAACAAAACTTTTGGAGCTGGAGGTGATGCCAAGCCATGTCTGTACACTGGTAGTAGTGGTAGAAGAAGAAAAAAGTAGTAGAAGATGTAGTAGAAGAAGAGAAAAAGTAGTAGAAGAAGTAGCAGAAGAAGAGAAAAAGTAGTAGAAGAAGAGAAAAAGTAGTAGAAGAAGCAGTAGAAGAAGAGAAAAAGTAGTAGAAGAAGAGAAAAAGTAGTAGAAGAAGTAGTAGAAGAAGTAGTAGAAGAAGTAGTAGAAGAAGAGAAAAAGTAGTAGAAGAAGTAGTAGAAGTAAAAGAAAAAGTAGTAGAAAAAGTAGCAGTAGTAGTAGTAGTAGAAGATAGACTTTTAACTACGAAGTTGTAGTAGCTAAAAATCGTTGTAGTCGTCCTGAAGGTTGGTTGGGCTCTTCTGTTTTTGTCTTGATTGCCAGCCATCAAGAAAGAGACGAAGGAGCCACGGTCCATTGGCTGCAAGTAAATAAGAAGTGCTACAAGTACTACTACATCGACATTGAAGTAGAGGAAGGACGACATCAACAACTTAGGTACTGCATTGACATCGATGAGAAGTGGACCGACTGAGGAGATGAGGGCCACAGACGATGACGAGGAACAACGACATCATCACCAACTACTACTACTAAGATCTGCTAAAGTTCTACTTCTACTACTACTACTACTACTATTAAAGTAACTGTTACTACTTCTACTACTACCACTACTATTAGAGTAACTGCTACTACTTCTACTACTACTACTACTATTAAAGTAACTGCTACTACTTCTACTACTACACTAAAGTACTTCTTCTAGGCAGCATTAAAGTAACTACAAGTCTACAACTACAGTAAATTCAACTACTACTACAACTACTACAGTACTACTATTACTACACTAAAGTTACTTCTACCTCTACACTACGTCTACTCTTTCCACTTCTTCCACCAAAGAGACTTCTATGTACTACATAGTATATGTAGTACTTTTAAGTAAGTACTACAACTACAAGAAGTAAGAACATCTTCCAAAATACGAAGTATGAAGTAGTAGTTGTAGTGGTAAGATCTCTTGAGGCGTTGGTGGCGATGACGCAGCAGTCTCAGCTCCTCTTTTCTGTTGACGCCGTCCCCCCAGTGGGCGTTCCCTTAGCGAGCTGGGGGGGCGTGGCCGATTTTTTTCTTGTCTTGCCGCCTTTATAAACTTCTTTAGTATAATACTCTCTTTAATAGTTGGTCAAGTTCCCTTTGGCAATCGTCATTTTGAGTAGAAGATCCCTAAAGTAGGGTCCGGCCCCCAGGGACAGCTTGGCGCCGCGGCCAGACCGCAACCACAACAACAAGGAGTATAACGACAACAAGGAGTAGGACGACAACAACGAGTAGGACGACAACAAGGAGTAGGACGAGTAGTAGGGCTATTATTGTTACCACAATGATGAGTGGTATGATTCTACTGTCTTCCTCCTTGACCGCTTTACAGCTGACCATCACGCGGTTGACCATGAAGTTTTATAGTATCTACTTATTGCTTTTACTGTACTTTTACTATACTGTGTATTTCATTTATGGCGGATTTAGTGTAGTAGAAAATGCTAAATATATGTACATTTAATGATGGAAAAAGGCGACAAATTTCTTCAAAAACTTATATTATGACATCTAATCAATCTTATTGGTTGCATTAAAAACTACATTTTGGAGTTTCATGTAAGTCCACATTTGGTGCATGTTGCACCTATTTACAGCAAATGTTGTTGTTGTGCCCCAAAGTGAACTAGAGTAGTCGCTATGCAGCTCAATTGGATAATTGACTGCTGCCCCTCTCCTCTCACAACATTTATGTATGTAGTAATAGTCGTAGTACTGTAGTAGTAGTAGTTGATGCTGAACCACTTCTTTTTGTGTACTTGCAATGTCATTTATACGTACAGCAAATGTAGTAGCAGTAGCAGCAAATAACGAAGTAGTCGCACTACATTTAGTACTTGAACCACTGCTGTGAAGTAGTAGTAGTTCTTTATAGTTAGTTAGTTTTAGATAGTTCTTTAGTAATAGTACTTTAGTAGTAGTTCTTTAGTAATAGTACTTTAGTAGTAGTTCTTTACTAGTAGCTCTTTAGTAGTAGTAGTTCTTTTGTAGTATTTCGTTAGTGGTAGTACTGTACTTTAGTGGAAATACTTTAGTAGTAGTTGTTTAGTAGTAGTTCTTTAGTAGTAGTTCTTTAGTAGTAGTTCTTTAGTAGTAGTTCTTTAGTAGTAGTGCTTTAACAGAAGTACTTTACATTAATAGAAGTGAGAGAGGAAGTGTGTGCGACTAACACGTGCCAGTCACAATGGCCATCATCTACTACTTACTTAAAAGTCTAAGTGCTAAATGTTCTGCTCTTCTCATCTGCTACTTCTACTGCTAAAGCTGCTAAGCCACTTTTTTGACTACTACAGCAATTGTTGGTGTCCCACGGTTACTGTTGCTCGTTAGTAGTTACTTGTTAGTGCTTCCATCCATCTCTGACTACTGCTTCATCAGAGATGCCAACAAGAGATAAGGCAAGTAGCAAATGCTTCACATTTATTAACCACTTTTATTACTTACAATGTATGTGGTCTGCAAAGAGATGACTCAATTGGATCCATCACTTTTACCACTTACTATTCAATGCACTGTATACATTTATTTATGTTAGTGTAACTTGTTTGACCTTGGGACTGACTGAAAAAGAGCGACATTTTAGATAAGTACATATGTATTTAGTTAATAAAATTGTATTTTTAAATAATTTAATAAAATTGTGTAAAAATAATGTACTAAATAGTAAATATATATATATAAATACTACATAAAACGAGTATAATTAAGTATTATGGTATCAAAAAGGCTCTTTCTTCTTTTAAATAAAAGCTTTTTATTCCCAAACAAAAATGTCTTTTACAGTTAAACCCAAAATTTTGCTGACAATTCGAGCTAACCTTTATATAATTTCCATTATTTCTGCTCTCTTTTTTTTAAGAAAAGACAATCATTTTAGAGAAATGGTGTTTATGAATCATGCAATAAATACGTCAATAAATAACCTAAAATATAGAAGTAAGTACACATTGTACTGTACGTATCCTGTGTAATTACATGCTCTGTCTCTTTTTTTCTGAAGCTCTGTTTTGGCTGTAGATGGACGACGCCTCTGAGGAGGAAGTGAGTTGTCTGTCTGTCTGTCTAACAAACACGTCACATTCATACTTTTACTACACTAGTCATAAACTGCTATAACTACTGCTTTAACTATTATTACGATTGCAACAACAACTACTACTATTCGTTTTGCTTCTACTTCTACTACTACTTCTGCTACTTCTATTCGTTTTGCTTCTACTTTTACTTCTACTACTTCTACTGCTACTACTGCTACTGCTACTAGTTTTAGTGCTACTTCTACTACTACTGCAACTTCTACTACTACTGCTACTACAAGTCCGATCACTTCTGCGACTTCTACTACTTCACAACAATTTAGGCACTTTGAGTAATGCCTGAAGCCACGCATGAGTGCGAGTCATAAGGCAATATGCATAACACCACTAAAAGAACTTACAGTAGCACCACAAGAAGTAATGCTTATTCTTAGTTCAAATATTCATAAAAGTATTGCACTTACTTAGAGACCACAGAGACGACCGCAAAATGAGTGAATGCTAAACTGAGATCATTTTTTTAATGGCTTACAACAGTCTTCGAACATGTTTACAGTACGTTTTAACACTTCTTGTGTTAGTTTGTCTATAACCTAAACAAATAATGTTTTTGATTGTCATGAATGATTGATTAATGTGGAATTGATGCACTATTATGTTTACCACAGAGGCCATAAATGTTTACATACCTCAAGTGTGATAAAAATGGCCACAAGACAATTAAAAAGAGCAAAAGCTGTGTGTCTGCAATCCTCAATTTTTTACACTTGTCTATAATGCAAATTGTCCATAAAATCATCTGGCAAACAAGAGACAAATGTGTTTGCTCCTGTCATCAGTGTTGCCTATTACTCTCTTCGTACCTACCTAGACAATATGTATATATACGCGTGTGTGCCTACATGGCTTTCTCCACCTGGATTGCACTTGTAAGCAACAAGAATAAGCAGTCTGTAACCGTACAGAATGTGATGCAAAAGCTAAATGTTTTCCACAAGTGTTCTACTTGAATTATGACCCATAATAATCATGTTTTATTTGCTGTTCTAGTTAAAAATGCTATAATGAGCATTTACTTCAGGGGAATTTAGAGCTTAATAAGTCATGCTACGTCATACAATGAATCTTTTTGCTTTAATGAAATTTTTATGCATATGAGCCCACATATGAAGTTTTTGCTTAAGACAACCTTAACACTATTTTTGCAATTGCTCTTGGTTGTTCTATAGCCATCATTTGATTTCTCATCATTATCTAAATGAATGGCTATGGTTCAATTTTGTCCTTTTTGAGGACAGTCCACACTTCCTGGAGGCAGATATGTTACTCCCAAACTATAATTGGGCAAAGTCAACTTAAGTGGCAACTCCAACCATCCTTCTTCCATGTCAAATTTGAGCACTGCATCGGTAGCTTCCACTCCTCCTCTTGAGCTTCCTCCCAAGAGCAAGAAGCTGTTCTGGTACTGAACACTGGACATTGCATGGCTGAATTTCTTCAGTGGCTGTCCCTCGCTCCACTCGTTGCTTTCCACGTCCAAAATGTACGTCTCAAGGAAATCATCTCCTGATTCTGGAGGCTCATTGCCTCCAGCAGTCACAAACTTGAGCACAAAAAAAAAAGATTTCAAGACACTGAGTAAACCATTCCCTCATTTTTTGCCTTAGATGTGCTTAAAAGCAATGTTGTTCCTACCTTGGTTCCTTCTTCATAATTGAAGATTTGGCCGCAGCCAGCAGCCTTCTTTTCCGGAGCACCCTTAAACAATGAAGTCAATGTCTGAGTCTCATCTTCGTACCATAGGCCCAAATAGTTTCCCCGGGAGTAGATGGTGTGGCTCTGATTCCATCTCACTGTACATCCAGCAATAGCTAAATAGGTTGGGGAGGATTCCTCCACAAACATAGCTTCTCCCGGTTGCCAGATGTTAAGATGTGAACCCCTAAGCACTGTCCAAAGGTTGTTGTCTGCAAAGCATATTGTAAACAATTTGAAATTTTTACCCACATTATGGGGACAATGTCATGAAATTTAGGAGAGCTCACTCACCAAAGGTTTTTGCTGGTGTAGAAAACGTATGAAGCCGTGTAAAAGCCGTCGTCTCCTTCCAATCATTTCCAGAAAGGGAAAAACAGGATTGGTAAAACCCGCCACCACAAATGGTCAGATTTCCCTCCATCAAACCTCCCATAGGAGTGTACTGGGCTTTCCTTGGCAAGTTTGGAAGAGCACATCCAGACTGACCTGAGAGATCTTTGTGCATGTACACATTCCTGCTATTTTCGTATCCTCCAAATTCAAGGAGATGGAAGGCTGTGAAAACAAGCATGAGATTGAAGCAAAAAAGCTAAATAATAAATGCTGCTGACGGACGGGCAGTAAGGCTACAACAAAGAAGGAAAGGATGGCAAAGTATGTAGTAGTTGGAGTAGCAGGAGTACAGACTACAGACAATGAAGCAACTACATTCTGCTGGTGCCTATATAAAACTGGAAGTATGTGTGTGTGTGTGTGCTCTACCTACAGAGAAAAGTGAATTTTGATCTTGCCCATTTGCCCATCTCTGTGGGTCGTATGATACCACTTGTAGTGGAGGAGCATCGCATTATTATACACATCGCGAGGAAAGTTCTGAAACATCATACTCACCGTAGTAAACTACTATAAAAATGCAAGGATTATGACGGCTGGGAAAACTTTGCCATAACTTCTAAACTACACTTACTAGAGACTTGAAATTTGGTCAATGAAATGCTCCTTCCTTCCACTCTAAAACGCTCACTTCATTTCAGTTTAATTATATCCCATTTAAGAGTACTGAAATGACATAATGCGTCTTAATGAGGGTCATTAGTGATACAAGAGCCTGCCCATGGCCTGTCATTGTACTGCAGCGCACAGAGCCTCAACAGCATATCTCCTTTTTCACATCATTGTGTCTCAAGTGTCCCGTAGTAGATTTTGTTCTACTCTTTAATTTGGTATTATTTTTCGACATTTGAGAGCTCTCCAGAACGTAAAAAACGTGATAAACTGATGTTTCAGAACTTTCCTCGCGATGTGTATAGAGTTAATTTACAATGTTTCAAAAAATAGTGTTTTGTTACCCCCTTGTCCGTGTACAGTTGGCAAGATTGCAGTCAGAAGCAGAAGTAACTTGATTGCCACCATGATGGGGAATGTGATTGGAAAAGTTATCCACGTATTATTGTTACAGAACTGTGACAATGTTTTGAGCTTGCTAGTTTGAGATAAGGTATCTTTTTTACTTCGTAATTGGGTAGAATGTTATAAGTGTTTTTAAAAACACCACAAATTCCCCTTTTTGTGAGATAAGACTTCTTTATTGCATTGTGGGTGACGGATTATTTAGTCAAATTTGATCACTAGTTTCAATGGGTCCGGTGCATTTGTTCCATCGATTTTGTTCCAAGATCACATCAGTGTTGAATTTGTTAAAATGGTTAAAATATCCTTTAAAACCTAGCCTAACCTCACACAATACCTCACATCACAAATTAAATCTCCATGGCTTCTTCTATTGTTTGGGCAAAAGTAGCAACTTTATTGTTATCTCTCTTTATTTACAAATATGCAAAACCCCACAGAGCAAATGCAAAATTTAAGTGACCATGGAACATCATCTTTGTAACAAATGTGCCATCCCCATTTTCAAGGACACCATTAATATTCTCTTTTTCTCCATTCTCAAATGCCTAGGTGTTTTGAAATTTGAAGCTTAAATAAACGAGCATTATTTCACAATCCATTTAACAGATAGCACTGTAACTTTAATAATAATGCATTTAGATAAGCCTCATCTTTATTTTGTTTTGTCACTTTTGAACATTTTTTTGAGTAATTTCACGGTTTCTGACCAAACAATTTGAGAAATCCCCTGAATTTCCGTGACTATTCTGAGGCTCCTGAGGTTATTATTTTCTATACTGTATTGAAAGCATAAATTTTTACTGTTGTTGTAATGAAAGGCCTTTTAAAAGAGTACTACTTTTTTTGCTACTCTCTACTACTAAAAATCATAAGTTTTTGTGTGCAGTGTTTATTGAGTGGTCAGTCTTTGGTAATTGCAAGGATAATATATATGAGGGCCGTTCGATAATATTTGAGACTCTGCCCATCCCTTCTCTAGAGTTGAAAATACAGATTGTTTTACTACACAAAAAGTATAGTTAAGCCCTCTTTCTACTTGTGTCTTTATCAATACTTTTTTTTAA
>JAOXNJ010181102.1:0-10494 GCA_028566655.1 Metis holothuriae
GGGCTGCAAACTATGCATCAAAATAGTTTTTGAAGGTTTTAAGTAAAAAAATAAGCCGATAAATCGTTGATAATTTTCGTAGTACCTATGTAGTAAGGCGAGAGGCTTGTAACCTGATTGCGCAACAGTCGACAGCTGACCTTTGTTGCGCTGTAATGGACCCCCCTTGACGTTCGACGCGGAACGTAAACAAAAAGTGAAGAGTTCGCGTCTCGAATCTCAAATTTTCCCTTGATTTTTGCCGAGCTTTCTGGACAGTCGTTGCCCTCCTCGATGGGGTCGTTCTGGAAGTCGCCGATGGCGAGGCTGGGCGCGGCCATGGTGCTGGCGCCGATCATCCACTTGTTGGTGACGCTGTACAACACGCGCAACTAGCATGTCCGACGAGGAGCCCGACTTCATGAGCGACGTCTTCCTCGTCGAGGACACCAGACCCTCCTTACTCTTCGTAATTTTCATCTTTTTTCTAAAAAAAACACTCAAATTGTCACTAATTTTTCTTTACTTTTCATTAGAGTCACAAGCAGCGGCGCGATCACGAGACGCAGAAACGAAAATCGGCGACGAAGCGCGTCAGGCCGAAATCGGAGTTGGAGCACGAGGCCAGGACGGAGGGATTGGCAAAAAGAGTCGACGATGGCTCTAATAAAGGCTATGCGATGCTGCTCAAAATGGGATATAAGCCTGGTCCGATCTGAAATCAATCAATTAATCGTATGATATTTCATGAAAATAACTGAAGATGTGATTGACGTGCTTCTTCTCTTTCAGGTTCGGGTCTAGGTAGAAGTGGCAAGGGTCGCAGCGATCCCGTTCCCCTTGAAATCAAGACTGACCGAGGCGGACTCGGCCGAGACGCTCAGCTCCGACATGTTCAGGCCAAAAGAAGAGAGTTGATGAAGTTGAGAGAGAGCAAGAAGCAGCAGATGCTAGTAGATTTCAGGGCTTCTATGGCCAACAGAAAGCGTAAGAATTTGGTGCTCGTTGATTTGGAGAAGAGTAAGAAGACTTGTAGACAGCTTGAATTGAAGCTCGATCAAAAAGAGCCGATTGTCAAGTGGTTCTGGCCAATCGAGGAGAAGGACGAAGACCTAGAACAAGCGATTGATGAAGAAGATGAGAAGAGTAATGAGCCTGAGTTGGAACCTGAGGAGCAATTGGTGTTGTTGACGTCTCATCTAAGGGAAAATTACTTCTACTGCGTTTGGTGCGGCCTGGCTTACGCGGATCAGCAGGACTTAGGGGATAATTGTCCTGGGGAGACGAGAGGTGATCACGATGACTGATGAATGGAGAGGTGTTCTAGGTAATTCCTCGTTGCTGACAATAAAAAAGAGTTTTTAACAAAATTTTAACTACATTAAAAATACATAAAGAAGCTATTTTACATGATTAGAGGGGTTGCCAGTGGGCAAAAAGTGTAAGTGACAGGTTGTTTTAGGCCATTTAATTGAGATGTCACTACCCAATAACTATCAAAGTGTCGGGAGAGCTCTCTATGTTTCACGCTAAAAGGCCCAGAGAGAAACTTTGCGTGCAACGTGGACGTGCATTCAAAAGAAATGGAAACCCGCGACGCACCAACAGTCCTTCATAGAATCACTGTCTACATATTGAACAAAATAATCTGGCTGAGCCTTTCTTGGAAAAGGCTCACCAGTGCATAGACGATCCAGGTCCAACTCGCTTTTAGTACGAAGAGAAAGCCCTCGTTAAAAGCAAACCACAATGGAAAGAATACCTAGAAGCAAAACCATGTGTCAGCGACAGGTAGGGGCTCGAAAACAATATTTTGGAGAAGCAGTTATAGAGAGGAAGTGCAAAAATGTCGGCCGACGTGCCCCTCATCAACAAGTACAAGCATTGCTTCGTTTTAAAGCGCATTCTGGGCACTTTTACAGGTGGTCTCAATTTCAACAGCACTAAATTCTTTATAATGGACTTTTGTCTCTTTATATCACCTATAATTCTTGGCTTACCACTGCCTCAATTTATATCGAATGTCACTTTTGCCTCTCTGATTTTTGCAGTAATAATGTTAATAAAATATTTACTTCTGCAATCAATTTGTCGATTGGCAAGACGTCAGAGAAGAGTTTCGAGTCGCATCGCACCCTATGATATCAATGGTGATGAAGAAATTGACAAGATCAATTGCTTCTCGACCTTAACGCCCCTTGTTCACAAGCAGGAGAGTTTATTCATAATAATAATTAATAGTTTTATACTAACGCTTCTCTCATTTTTGGCTTTCTTTGAATTGGCGTCAACTTCAACCTTATTAATAATCAAGATTTTGAAGATGTTGAGCATTTTTAGTGTATTGACGGCCATGCACGCCGTGATGGTGTCGGCCCCCTCGGAGACGGCCGTGTTCAGGGCGGAGTCCAACGACCTGAGCAACTTGTCCAGATCCATCCACTTGTGCATCGTCTTCGGCCTGATCATCCTATTCGACAACCTGAAAGTCAGATTAGTCGGATTGAGTCTCGTCGCCGGGATGCCCGTGTTGTGGCTGGTGGGCGTGTTGCCCATGTTGGAGCCGATGTCGCTGTGGCTGATGGAGCAGACGCAGATCATCTTCTTCGGCGGCACCTACACCTTCAACATCACTCGATCCATCTTCAACCTTCTACTCTCCATCATCAGCTTTGTTTCGATATTTCTTCCATTTTACTTCGAAATAATTGATCACAGGGTCTTCACTATAATAGCAGGTTCATTTGGCTTTTTATTGGCGTCCGATGCAGCGTCCAAGTTGTTCAGGATGAAGCAGGAGGGAGTGAGGCTCGACTACAGAATGCTCAGAACGACTTTGGCATTTGGAATGAACCTTTTGATATTAATGACAGTTTTTCCCTGCCAAAGTGCGAATTTCGAAGACTTTTCTTCTGAATTCGACTTAAATGACAAGAATGGCTCCAATTTGGATTACAATCACAATAATACTCAAGAGATTATACTAATTTGTCCTTTTTACTACAACTCCTTATTAGTGCCATCGACGATTGCGGCGTTGGTGGCGAACCTCGCGCTGAACATGTTGAGCCGCGACCAGCTCGTCTTCGGCCTCATCTCCATTACTAAACCGAAAATTTCTAATTATACGTTTTTGATGATCGTCTGCAACCTGATCACGACAATTACGAGCTTGTTCATCGTCTTCGTTTTAACCAGACTGATGTGGATCGACTCCAGTCCGTTCGAAATGCTGAGTTTGATGCGAGCACTCAGATGGGCTTGGCAAAGACCCAATTTGGCTGTACAAGAGCTTTTTGTGGTCTTCTTACTTCAACCAACTTTGAATCAACATTTAATCAATCTAAAAATCGATATTGCTCCCTATACCCAACTTTTGATCGCATCCTTTTTAAGGGATCGCCTAGTGCGACTGTTAAGACTCATCAAGGTCGTCTACATAATCAATTTGGCCTCAATCTTCCCCCGCAAAGTGACTAATAGACCTTATTCGCCCTTTTTAGTCATTTTCAATATACTTTTAATGCCTTTTCTACTAATAATTGTAGTCACAGCAGCCTTAATGGAGGCGCCAATAATGGCTTTATTTACTCTGCCCATCTTCTGCGTGGCTTATCCGAGACCCAATGTCTTCTGGCCCCAACAGATCTTTAAGTTTGACTCTAACTCAGCTGAAATCGACTTGGACTCTAATGTCGACAGTTCCTATTATGCCCAATTATCAAAGCCATTGCTTGATGGCCTCAAAAAGTGTTTACCAAGTGCCCAACTTTTGCCAGATTTCATGCTGGTAAGGCAGGAAGAGCGACTTTTACTGCTGCAAGTGGTTGAACGTGGATGTGATCAGGTTTACGTAAGTGTGAGAGGTCTGGAAATGCAGGAAGTGACCAGTTGTCATCACTTGGAGACGAGCAATTTAGATTATTTTCTGGAGAACTCAGAAAAATGGTGCAATGTTTCACTTAACAAAGTTTTCGAGAAAATCGCCTGTTTCGAGGTCAAGACCTATACTGACAGCAAGAACAAGTTGGTTGGAGTCCTAGACAATAAGGATGCGATGGCCATTGTCGTCGAGATGTTCGTCAAGACTGTGGTGTGGTTCGGCATCAAGGAGGACAACGAGCACAAGGAGAACGACAAGAGGCACGAGGAAGTCAGTGTGGTGAGGGACGAGGTCACCTTTTTTACACACGCATTAGACGAGATTGAGGATCAAAGTGAAAATAAAAGTACTTTAAGTGCCGAAGACAATGAAAAAATCAATAATGAAGATAAAAATGGTATTGAGCAAATAGACAAAAGTCGACGTAAAAGAGATTTCTTGCCACCCTTGAAACGCATTGGCTCCGATGACAGCATTACAGAGAGACTGGACGAAATTCTCGTGTACGCCGAATCGCAGAAAATGCGTAAATTCAACAAATATCGTAATAATAATTCGAATGCAATCCATAATGATGAACGAGCCGAGTCTGATCAATCACGGGTGCCACGTGGATCCGCCTTTTCTGCTGCAAGACACGTTGTAACGCCGCCCTGGCTCTCTAAATACGTCAGAAAACTTGCTTTGGGCATAACGAGAAGACTTGATAACAAAAAACATAGTGAAAAACAAGAAAATGAGTACGAAAACAATGATGAAGATTTGATATCTAAATTAGAGTCTAATGTGACTTCAAGTTTGACTGAAGTCTTCGGCATGATGCCCAATGCAGATTTTGGCTTCGACCTCCTCTTTCATGATAATCTCTTCCTCGCTAAAATGTTCAAGGAGGGACCTAAAAAGAAGAAACATCACATAAACAATGATAAATGTAATAATGAGACAGTAATAAAGGCATTTCGTTCAGCACTAAAACTGTCTTTGGATCACATTTTGAGCGTGAACAGCACGGAGGAGACGGACGAGTTCGTGGACGCCATGCTGGAGCTGGAGCACAAGTTCTACTTGGGCAACGACCAGGACAAGGAGTGGAGGGAGGCAGTCAGAAACGAGAGATTCGAGCACCTCTTCTCAATCTACGAACTTTATGGTACATACTTATAAAAAGTGTTATTTGAACACATTTCACTGATTGATTGATTGATAGATGAACAAGGAGCTAGAGTAATCGGCTCTCGTCTCCTGAGTCTCCGTCCCTGCCAAGTGCACGTTTGCAGTTTGGATTCGGAGATTGTGCGATGTCTGTGGTCCTCGTTGAACATGGAGTTGCTGTACTTGACCAACGACGACGACGAGCGCTACTCCATCCAGGCCGATGCGACACTAATGAGGAATGTCATTATACAAGCAGCCAATCAGCCACTGGGATATCCCGTATTTGCTCCAAACTCGCCTTTCACACTTGATCTACTTTGATTCATTCACAAATTTGCTAAAAGCAATTTTTGGATGGATCGTTTGTTTTGTGTGGAGCTCTTTGTTCCTCTTTTTTTTCAACTGGGGTCCGTCAATTCGGCCTGATCGACACTTTCTTACATCGAGAGATGGAGGAGAGAGAAACACGTAAAATACAATTGATACAATACAGTACACTAATGGCTAAGAGCTTACAAATCAAGTGATTGATACAATTGTTGATGATATTGTACAATGATGAGCAATACATATAGATGGATGAAGAGGATTGAGGGGATCGATTCTTCGTGCATGATCGAATTAAGCCCCCAAAACTGACAACACTTTTTTGCTTCTGTCACATCAATGATAGTAGTACTTTTTGTGACCTTCTCATGACATTTTAGCATCTTTTACGCCACTTTAGCAGTATAATGGAGTCAAAAAGTGGATTTTTGCCTCTCTTAATCCTATAATGGGTTGAAAAGGAATTCGAGGAACTGCTTGCAGGACTAATAATTAGGGACACATCGAGAGTGCATTGGTCATTTCACTTGAGGGATGCATTGACAATTGATTGATCGATTGTACCGAATCTTAATCCATAATCAGTTCCAAAAAAAGAGGCACAAAAGATGTACCAGTAGAAGGCAAATGACATGATCCAAGTTGCTGAAGCCAGGAATTGCAGAGGGATTCTTAACAGTATAGATACGTACATTTAGAATTCGACGTGAATGAGTGCAATTGAATCTGACATAATGAGCTTGAGTTTTAGTCGTCGCGCTGGCAGTAATTGGCTGCTCTCTTCTTGAACCTCTTCATGCGTCTCCTCCACTGCTTCTTCCATCCGATCATCATGGTGCGATCGTCGAGCACGAAGTCGTTGCCACTGCGCGTCCTCCTCACTCTGCCCGCGTTTTTGTCCCCCGTCAAGATCAGATAGGAGTGATGCGGCTTTATTTCCGGACACTGACATCTCAGCAACCTGGATTGCACCCAGAGCCAACTCAACTGCCCCCGCCTCTTCCTCCTCTCATTGGAGCCCCTCTTGAACTTGTATCTCCGCTCAATCTCCACGCGGTAGCGACTCCACTGGGCATCGAAGCTCTCGTGCTCGTCCACCACGTTGATCAGATAGACCGAGTTCATGGCGCAGTACTTTTTCATCCTGATCCTCTTGGTGCCCTCCTCGCACCTCGAGCACTCGTCCGCCATGTTCACCTCGGGGTCGGCGTACTGCTTGCGACCATTACTGTAGTAGTGTCTGTAGTCGTCGTAGCTCCTGGAATCCTCCTTTTGCTCGTAGCTCCTGGTCAGCGCCTTGGTGTTGCTTCTGGGCACCTTGATGCAGGGCGCGATCTGCGAGCCCGACTGCTGGTAGCCCTTGGCGCAGCGGTTGCACTCCGTGCCCACGACCCCGTCCTTGCAGGGGCACTGGCCCGTCGTCTGGTTGCAGATCTTGCCCGAGGCGCCCACGGGGTGGCAGTTGCAGGGCGCGCACGCCTTCTTGTGGTCCATGGCGCGCTTGTTGTTGCGATAATAGCCCTCCTTGCAGTAGTGGCAGTGCCGACCCGCCGTGTTGTGGCGACAGCGGAGACACACGCCGCCGCTGATGGCCCCGGACAACTGGTAGAGCTCCATGTTGAAGCGGCAGCGGCGCGCGTGGTTGTTGCAGTGGCAGGAGGAGCACGCGTGCGCAGAGGAGGAGCTGGCGCGGCCCCAGGGACGGTCGAAGTGGAATTCTGCAATCATCAATTATAAACTTAATTATCGCAATTGGCTTTTTCAAATGTCATTTACTACATTTTAAGGCAGAAAATACACATAGATATTAGGAATCGTCCATGGATTGTGCAGACTCTGGGCCCATTTCTTTCTGAGTTGCTACATCATCTGCACTTTGAGTAATGTATCCGAGATGCCATAAACACTTCCGTCATTGCTTTGCTTCTCTTATACTCGAACATATGTAGAAGATGAACTTTCTCTCTCTCTCTCTCTCTCTCTCTCTCTTTTTTGATGCAGTTTTACAGACGGCTTTTCGGGGCTGGAAAATGGAATGTGTGACCTTTACAAAGAGAATGAGCGTAGAAAAGCGGCTCTAGAGTGTAGCAATTGCTTTGCTCAGTTATGTAATAATGCTGTACAGATTAGTTCTTCATTACATCTGCTCCATTTCCTTGTACACAGTCCGAATGACACAGATTGAGCTACACATGAAAAAAGCTCTTGTTACCGTATACGTCTGTCTCTTGAGTTATTTTATCATTAGACTAAATGTTAACAAAAAGAATTGCTATTTATTGTAAACACTCGACAACAAAGATGAATGTAATGCCGAAACGATGCAGAGCCATAATAACCTTTGAATATTCCTGAACATTTAGGGCGTTTACAGCGCTTTTAAGAGTAGAAGTAATGTGTAGATTGTTGCTCGACGTCCACACGTCATCAATCTTCATCGGGGACGACGTCAGCACTCACTCGCAGTTGACGACGACCCAAACCCAACGAGAAAGCCAGATACACTAAATAGAATGCTAATGAAAGGGCCAAAGAAACACATCTATTGTGCAGCAACCCTACAAACGCATTGATGTAGCAGTGAAAAATCGCACAATACCATTAGTGACTATTGTCAGTATGCAGTGACTATTGTGAGTTCTAGAAAAAAGTCAAGGTTGTGTCTTAACATCTGCATTGTGTAGTGTGAAGGTCTTTTTGGGGGGTCATTGCCCATATAATGAGCCAGACAGAGTCTACTACATAGTACAGCAAGGCTTTAGTATAATAAATTTACTACAAAAGATTAAGTAAAAGCAACTTATTTAGAGACATTTACTATTGAACAAAGGAGAAAATGGAGAGAGAGACAGCAATAAAGTGCAAAGATAAGATAGTAAGTAATATAAGTGTAAGTAAGTACAAATTTTCTGGTGTTCCCAATTACGTACATTGTGGGCCACGACAACAAACGAGACAGGCCCATACATCTTATTAGAACTTAGAATAGGACCTCTTACTTTTGTAAATGTACCTATATAACATTTGCAATGTCTTTTGTCTCAGAATGTGTCTGGAATAGCAATTTGGCTCTGAAGTGTGCAGCACCGCATTTGCTTACTGCACAATTTGCATGACAAATTGCCTGCCTGCAGAGAACATGGGCCCTGCTCCACCCAGTCTTAATAAAAGTAGAAGTAAAAATAGTATAAAAAGTAGAAGTATAGTAATAAAAGTGGTACCTATGTAGTAGAAGTAATATTTTGTATAATGTTCTTTTTTGTGCTCTAAAGTAAGTAAGAAGAGTGGGTAGTGGAGTTGGGTGAGCTTTGGAAAGCAATCTCGCGGCGCTCCCAAGGGAGCTCATCAATTTCGTGCAGCCCAGCACTTCTCATCTCACGTCTTGCAACAACAGAAACCTTAACCCCATAATACGCTTGAATATAGAAGACGTTATTTACTGCGTCTTCTCTTCTAGTAAAGTGCTTTGTGCATAGAGCCGTTGTTTTCGGGGAAAGATTGATGGAGTAAGTATAGATATAGGCCATAATGCAGGTATACCGTGATAGATGGATGTCGAAACCCATTAATTCCTTTCTGGCCCTTGCCTTCATCACTATTCCATACTCCCAATCATGGTTAGAATTCCTTCCATTCTATGTCTCGCTCTAACCCAGAAATGGTTTATTATTTTACAAGAGTTTAAATAACTTTTAGAATGGGTAAGTGAATCTCACCCTTGCACTTCTCGCACTCGGGTCCGTCGGTGTTGTGCTTGCAGACGCACCTCATTTCGCCGTCCAAGCCGGCCTTGCACTCGGAGGCGTGGCCGTTGCACTTGCACCTGCCCCCGATCGCCAGGTCGGCCACGCCCACCACCTTGTTCTCCTTCTCGTCGTTGTCGATCTTGAAGACGACCTTGATGTCGGTGGCCGTGACCCAGTCCTGCAGCACGGGGCTGTGCTCGAACTCCTCGGCGCTCGGACGCTCCGCCAGCGTGGAGAAGGCCAGACGCGCACTCACCTCGCCAGACTCCTAAAAATCACCAATATTCCTCACAATTAGCTAAAAAGTAATAAAATACAATCAATAGAGCATTTTGTGCTGAACATTTTTTGTTAGTACATCTCTGGGCAGGGGTTGACACAGGGCCTCCTGCTCGTTGGCCCTGGTGATGACGACGTTCCGGTCGGGCTTCTCGAAGTGCTTCTGGCACTGGTCGGAGTAGAAGTGCAGCGGCTGCCAGCTGCGGCCGTGGTCCATGCTCTTCAGGATGGCCACGCCCGCGGGCTTGTCGGTGGCCTTGCAGAGGTGCAAGGAGACGTAGGTCAGCTCGAACTTCTTCCTGAGACTGAGGGTCAAGCTCAGCTCCTTGTCGGGGTCGCTGGCCACGAGGTGGGCGCAGGTCTCGTTGTCAGGGTTGTGCAGATCGGTGATAAGCTCCACGCCGTGCTGCAGCGCCTCCTTGGCGCCGCTGAGGAAGGCGCGCCTCTCGAAGGCCGCGTTCACGAAGTCGGGCAGACACATCTGCGCCACTCGCTTCTTCTTGCTCAGCGAATAACACGGGTCGAAATCGAGGAATTCGCCGCCAATGCCGCCACCCTTAATGGGAATCAGATCATTGGCGCCGCCATCATAACTCAGAAGGAGACTGGGGGCCGCATCCGCCCTTACAGGGGTCAGTCTGGGATTCCAGGCCATCATCAGCCCAAGAAAGATCAAGGAAAACGACATGATTGCTTCTTAATTTGGCTTAGACTCTGTTAAAGTAAGGGATGTGTGTCATGGCACCCAGATGGTGAGGGAGCGAGTGCTCGGCGTCGACTGACTGACTCAATAGAGAGAGACGGGCGGGCCGGGCTCCAAATTGGATTATATGGAGAGGCAAACACCGACAACCCATATGGATCCACCCACAACACCCAAGCCAATAACAGACACACTTACACTATTGTGGCTATTCCCAATACTACTTGACTACACTATATATGCAGGAGCTGGCTATAAGTACTAGTAGATTCCAGTAAAAATCTACGAGAATTTATGCCTTGACTCTTTACTTCGAGTATTTTAACGTAATTACTATACAACTACCATGCTCAAGTGCCTTTCATGGCTTAATTGCCATAGAGAAATATAAATTAAAGAATCCTACCTATGTACTGCCACTC
>JAOXNJ010181544.1:0-10490 GCA_028566655.1 Metis holothuriae
CGACCCTGTGCACTTCGACAAGTACAGCGAGTACCATGAAGTAATGACAAGTAATGATATGTACTGTTACAGTACTCGGTAAGTTGGTTAAAATGGCCTCAATTGTCGCCTAGGATCAGACTGGAGTCGTTGTTGATGTCGAAGTTGGACAGGTTGAGGGCGTTGTTGTTGGTCTCGTTGAACACGTTGTTGTCGTTGCCGGGCCTGAGGGGCGGGTTGTAGGTGAGGGTGGCCTTGATTAACACGATGATGAGCATGATGAGCAGGGGCAGGAGCACGATGGCCTTCTTCAACAAGTTCATGCACACCTTCAAGTCGATCACGTCCTGGCCGTGCAAATTGCCCGCAGCCGCTGCGCCTCCCGCCGGCATCACCACTAAAGATTACAAATTGTCTTTAGTGGAAATTCGCGATGTGCGTCGTGGCCATGATGCGCGGCGACTGCGACGCGGGCGCGGCGCGAAACGCGCGCGCGGCCAACCCCGCGCGCATGCCCAACGTCCGCTTACCGACAATCAACGTGGAAAGGTAGGCTTTTCGACACACATATTCTCTTCTCACACTCTATGTACTCCTATTTTGAAAGAGAAGATAATACATACGTACGTAGTATGTATAATTTTCTTTAGATAATCACGTACTTGCTTTATATGTAAACGTCATTAATCTGCAATGAATTAAAGTCTTTTTTAATTGAGCTAATAATAAAGATTATTGACTAGCTGAAGCTACCCAGCGTTGCTTGGGCAAAAAAAGTTGTTTTTTCACTTTGTTTCCACTGCACGTTGATGATTTTCTCCAATTAGGTGCAGTAAAAATGTCTTCCATCCATAAAACAGTCTGGCTAGAAAGGGGACAGGGTGAGGAATAATAAACTCGGGGAAAGTTTAGTTGGGACATGTAGAAAATGACCAGGGACAGTTACTAATAAACATTAGGTAATAAATACATAGTATGTACTCTCGTCTGCTTTCCAATTCTTGCATCGTGGGAACCTGACAACAAGAGTTTATTGACTGTACTTAATTAGTTGTTTAAAATATTATTGGGTTAATTAGTTAATTAACCGTTATTAACATTTTACTCTGTATTTAAGTTGCTATAGAGAAATGTCAAGTAATGTTCAAATGACGTCAGTAAATGCCGAGCTTGATCCACGTGTCCTGGTGCATCCAATGCATTCATTGATTGATTGATTGCGGCGCTAACGAGACACTTTCATTACTAAACTCTGTAACAACATTCTCTAGTAATAGTTATTTAGAATTCTAAAACTTTTAAAAAGGTCAGGAATAATTAAGCTTGCTAGCTCAAAATTTATACATTACCTTAGCTAATTAAATAGGAAATTATAATAGTCGTACTTAAAACAATATAGTACATGCATTCCTCGGTTTTATCACTCTCCCATCTCTTTTTTTTGTGCCTCAAATTTTATTTACATTTAGTTAAGTTAAAACGAGCTCGTTACAAAGCCCTTATTGTACGTATTTTGTGGCAAGCATTTCAATTAGCAGTTATTTGTGTACTGTTTGTTTGTTTATAGCCCCATACAAATATGTAGTTCCAGCCCATCATTAGTGCTTTGTACTGTCCAATTACTATTGTATATTACTAGTAGCACTAAATAGGGATTGTCATTAAACAGAAACTGTTATGAGCGACCCTTTTAACTAATAATAACCATTTTTGGCCATCTATTTATTGCTGTCACCGCAAAATATGAGCATTGCCAGTACACAAGTCCCATTTTTATCTTACCAGAAAGGTTTACCTCATTATTATTATAGTAGAAAACCTTCATATTTAGTGGCTTTTTCAGGAATTGGTCAGCTGTTTTGAGGGGCTGATCCATGAAATATGTAGAGGCGAATTCTGTCCATTGACAACTTGAGGCTACGTACCACCATGACTTTTTTATGAACACTCCCATGGGAGCGTCCATTAGCGACACTGTAGAGGTAGCTCAATCATGCAGAGAGCAATTCCAGAATAATAACTCACTTATTACTCAAATAAAAAGACCATTTACAATCCAATAATATGCACTGAGACCCTATAAAGATTTGACTCATTACTGACATTAGGCACTTTTTTGACGACCAAAAGTTATATCGAATAATGAGGATTTATGGTTATTTGTTGCCATGGCAGTAATAAGGTCTTCCTGTCGCCCTGAAAGTATGTAGTGCTCCTCGTCCAACGTCCTTTACATAACGTTCTGTAATAAATAAAGTATTAAGTACGGAAAGTTATATGATGCGGCAGTGATAAAAGTGGTTTAATGGAAAAACGACTAAGGTGAAATGACTCACGCAATATTTCCGTCTTTATGCGCATTATCTCTCAATCCTTTAGCGTGAAATGCTTTAAGGACTTGCTCCATTCGACGCAACCTGAAAAAAAAGCAATGAAAGTGGGGGCAAAACCACCATTAGTATTGTAAATGCATTATTGAATATACATTATATACATTTTATTAGTACATAACTATATAGGTTTTACTAACATAAAGTCAAGTGCCTTGAGGGCTCTTAACAGCATTGCGCATTACCCTTTAATGTGCACAGACATTCTGTACTTACATTAGCTGACATGACAGCTTTAATGGCTGCATTACAAGAGTTTCTTCTTTTAGGGAGGTGCAGGTATTGGAGTGGCTTTCACTTGCCGAATTAATCCATAGATCATAACGGTAATGACGAATGTGCACGCTTTTACCAACTTTATCAGCTGACCATCAGCGGCCTTCAGTCACTTTTCAGGGCCAAATTTAGACTTCACCAAAAAAATTTTCACTTATCAAAGTAATGAGGTACACTAAAAAAGAGTAGTTTTTCATGGCAACAGAGAAAGGGGATCGTCTGTTGGCTGGACCGGAGCAATCAGGGCCAGCCATCTCTGCCTGGGGGCACAGACCGGCTGCATTACATGTCGGCAAATAACAAACTACGAACCCTTACACCAAGTACACGCTAATTGCAGAGGAAGTATTGCACAACCGCTTTACCAATACTGCTGCTTTAGTTGGTCAAAGAGAAGATGCTGAAATAACGTAGCTAAAACATCAAATTTGCGAGCAGAAGAATTCGTTATATTAATGAATTCGAATTTAGAGACAAAATCGATAATGCGGCAACACAAATAGTCAAAAACTTGTGTTCACAACCCCTTAAATCCCCAATATGTACACTAAACGCAGCGTTGTCTTCCTCCATCTCGCTAATTGCGTGACGAGAAGGCTATTCTTGTCTGCTGAGGGCAGCAGGGAAGACGAAAGCAGCAGAGTTGTACATACGAGTATATAGAGACTTAACAAGAAAGAGATGTCTCCTGTCACTCTGTTTGTCTTGTCTTTCATCAAGTTCTGAGGGCTCACACCAGAGACAAGACAAGTTTGTCTCAAAGGAAGAGCAAGAGAGTAGTAGCATTGCTATGCAAAGAATTCACGAGGGGATTGTTGACATTTGGCCTTAGTTGTCGTCGTCAAGATCAAAGTATTTGTGACTGTTCTTCTGCAATCTGTTCTTCAACTTGTCTCTGCCCCTGGGCTCCTTTCTCTTCACACGCTCCTTCTTGTGTCTCTCCCTCTGCGTGGCCATCTTGTCGAAGTAGCTCGTCTCCTCCTCGCCCTGCAACACCGTGCCCTTGCCCAACTGCGAGACGGTGGCCAGCTTGCTCGCCTGCTCCTTGCTGTTGCACCTCACGTAGTACTCGGAGATGCCCTCCTCCACGTCCACGTAGGCCACCGGGTCTACGAAGGCGCTCTGCACCATCAGTCGCACGCGATGCTTGTCCTGCACCGGCGACGACAACACGAACTTGATGATCGTCCCAGGCTCCACTGTTGTTGTCGCTGTAGAAATATTAGTCTGAGGCTCACTTCGTCTGCTCCACTGCTGCATTCGCTTCTTACATTGAGCCACATTCTGACGCTGAGTATTAAGATATTGGTTTCGCAGTCGCTTCCAATCCTTCTTCCTCATTATTTGAAGAGACATTAGTAAAGTGGCACTTGAGGATGGCGCACACGAACGCCGACGGTGACGACGCTTCTTATTTGATGCCTTATTCCCTTCTTTCAAACTTTTATCTTCATTCTTACTTTCTTCTTTGCTACTAATTTCTTCCATTTCAGCATCGTCCTTCTCTACTTCGCCCTTTTTGCTGTCCTCATCCCCATCCTTGTTCACCTCGGTCTCCAAAATCTCTTTATTCTCGTTATTTTTCTCAGTGTTCGTATCTGCTTTGTCCTTGTCGTTCTGATCTTCACCACTCTTCTCTTCCTTGTCATCCTTGTTTCCCTCCACACATTCCTTTCCCTCGGCCTCGGCGTTGAACGCTTTGACGGACGCCAAATCTCCGGGCTCGCCGTGCTCGATCAGACCGAACGCGTCCAAGGCCTTTTGCACCGAGCTCTCCTCCTTGAACTCGACGAAGGCGAAGCCCTTGATCTGCTGCGTGTGCCTGAACCTCGGCAGGGAGACGTAGTCGACGGGGCCGGCCGCGTTCTCGAAGAGCTTCGTCAACATGGCGATGTCCGCGTATCTCGGCAAGCGCTCCACGTAGATCGTGCACGCGTCCACCTCCGACTCGGACTTGATGTGCGGCTTCGTGGTGCGTCTGATGCGGTACTCGCCGCTCTGCGTCTCCTCCATCTAAAGACGTCAAAAAGAGTGTTACATTAAACAAATCTTAGAGATTCGTTTATTAATCGATCTTTTCTACCACCTCCAGCATGTTTGAAGGTGTCTTTCTCAGCGCCTTTGCCAGATCCCTGACAGTGCATCTCTGGTCAAAGTTCTCGGTCAACAATCGAGCAATTTTGTTGAAAGTGAGAAACAGCTTGAGATCCATCCAACCCTGCTCATTCTCCTCCAATTTGCCTCGCATAAACTGACTTTTGGAGAGATTGGCGTCGCCGAAATAAAACTCCATTTGGCCAACAATTTCGCTGTAGGCCAGACGCATGCGATGGCGACGACGCACACGTTTTACACCGGGTTCATCATTTGCCTCGGTACTTTCGTTCGTGTCTTCGTCATTGTCGCTGTTGTCGTCCCTGGCGCGCTTGTTGGTCACAGCCACGTCCGTGTCGGCCGTGGGCTTCGGGGATGACGCGCCCTCGGTGTCGGCCTTGCGCTTCATGGTCGGCTCACTCGTCTGCAACAAGAAGGGGTACACGATGGACAGGTGGTACACGACGAACAAGTAGCAAACGTTTTACTAGTCGTTGCCGTCGTTGTTGTCTTGTTGATGTCGAGTCAGCTGTTGGTTTGGCGGGCTCCAAGCGACAGCTGAAGGTGACCAACGAGGAAAGCTAAACAAAATCTCTAAAGTCGCTATGACACGTGAGGACAAATCTTGTCCGCGGATGTGCCAGCCGCGTCTAATTGGCAAATAATGAGGCAGAATTAAGACTACCAAACACCCAACAAAGTACCTTATTGATCCACATTCAATTGCTCTTAGTTTCAATTAAGACAAAAAAACAACCTTCAGAGTGAACAACACTATTCAGATGGCCATAGTAAAATTATTAATTGTATGTAACTCCTTGATTGTAGTCATGAAGCCCCTCCCATATACGGAATTTATTAAAGCTGAAAAAATATTTTGAGTTCAAAATTTAGCAAATAATTTTTTTATTATTGTTACTCAAAAACTTGTTTTCAGGTTTTTAAAGAGCAAAGAAGTTTGTAAAAAAGAAAAAAAAGGCAAAAAAAAGTTCAGGAAGAAGGCCCTATCTTGTAGAGTAATTAAAGATTTGCAAAAAAAATTAAAAATTCTATGCAAAATTTGCAAAGAAGTTCGGAAATTTGCTGCAAAATTTGAAAAACATCGTAATTTTGCAAAAAATTGTAATTAAAGTAATTGCTCAAAAGTTGGCCAAAAAAATTGAAATTTCTGCCTTTGAAAGGATAAAACAAAAATGGGTAATTCTGAATTTTCACTACAAAAGACCAAAAAAAAATGGAAATTTCACGAAAATTGCGAACATGTTTTTTTCCAGAAAAGGACCAATTAAATGATTCTAATTAGTTCCCATCTGTCAAGCTGTGGTTGGTGATGGATGGACAATATCATGGAGTGGCAGTAGTCTGAACAGGGGGCTCAGCTGAAGTGGTGGTCTCAAAGGGAGGGTCCACAGGGGTTGTAGTGGGGACAGGAGGATCCATGGTAGTGGTAGTAGGCTCAGGGTCCTCTTCATCAAATTCATACAAGCAATCATCATCATGAGGTGAATAGATCAGGTCATTAGGGTCAAAGTATGGTCTCAGGTCTTCTACTCTATCAAAGTATCCTTGAGTGCTATAGAAATCATTGGAAGTAGCAGTGATCTCTCCCTTTTCAAACTCATCCCCACAGTACAACACAGCAGAGCTCTCTGTGTAGTCAGTTGCAGTTATGGCCATGTAGTATTCTGTATACAAGAAACAACATGATGTTTTACAAATTTTATGATGCATCTAAGGTTAATTCTTAAAGAAATAAATGTTTCCTACCAATTCCCTCGATTGTGAGTGTGAAGTGATTTGGTTTGTCCTCATACTGGACTGCCTCTCCCTCCAACTTTGCGGTCTGCTCCCCTTCCCTGAATGAGATGGTGAAGAACATCTGGCCATTGGCATATACAACCTCCTCCCATTTGGTGGCAAGACAGTCAGTTGGAGCATAGCCACCCACAGAAATGGTGTATCGAATGGGAATAGCCAGCCACTTTATAGAACATTTCAAATAAGAGAATTAGTTAATTAGAGTAAAAGCTCTCAGATTTTACAGAGGACAATTAATGGCTTAATTTTACTTGTTCCAAGCTAAAGTTGTCTTCTCCAGGAACATCATCGCAAATGGTGGTCGACCCTAGTCCCATGATTGACATAAGCCACATGGCCACGATGAAAGTCTTGGGTGTCATGACACGGTTTAAAAGTTGCTTGTTGCTTGAAGAGAGTTAGGGGAGTGCTTTAAAATTTTCCAGTGATAACGGTAATAATATTCTAACCAAGAAAATAGCTGGAATAAGAAAGATTTTGTTTGCAAAAGATAACATGTTTACTCAAAATATACCATATTATGAACACGAACGCGATTTCTTTGCTAGCAATATGGCCTTTTTAGGTCAATATTTGTTCTGTTTACCCAGCAATTTCATTTGGCCAACTCAGTACGACATAGTCGAATGCAAGCAAGATAAGATGTGTTTTAAATTTTTCCAATATTTTCTCTAACCTCAATATTTCTCACCTAAACCAGGAATAAATGAAACAAGGAAATTCCAGTGAAACAAAAATCGAAAAAATATACAAAGGTCACACAAATTTTACAATAATGTATTTAATTGACCCCAAAACCCATTTATACAGAACATATAGCAGCATAACGAATAATTAATAAGCCAAGTCAGACTGTCCGCGCGGACAAGAAAAGTGTCACCCCTGACTTACGCAACCTCCAAAACAACAACAAACACTGCGCACCCCACACAAACACGTGGGAGCCGCAGCACAGCAGCTAGTATGCAGTAGGTACTAGTTACTACTCTACTAACCTAGTAGTTCAATACAAAATAGCTATAATACCTTCGATCACCAAGCCCAAGTAGGAGAGCACGGACACCATGGAGGCGTCGGCGCCGAAGTCGACGTCCAAGACGTCGTCGAAGTCGACGTCGTCGTCGTTGTCTGAGTTGCGTAAGCGGAACCCTCGCGCCTTCGGCATCCAGCGCGTGGTGAAGGCCGAACGTCATCAGCGTCGCACCTCGGACATCCGTGCCAAACGTCACCGTCTCCCCCATGTCGATCGTCAACCCCTCGTGCCCCCGCCCAAAGTGGTGGCTGTAGTCGGCCCGCCCAAGGTCGGCAAATCGACGTTGGTACGAGGGTTGGTGCGAAATTTCTGCAGAACGCCTTTGAAAGAGATCAGAGGACCGATAACAGTCACATGCAACAAACGACAACGCATAACCTTGCTTGAGGTGGGCGTCCATGATGTGAACGCCATGGTGGACGCCGCCAAGGTGGCCGACATTGCCCTGGTCCTGATCGACGCCTCCTTCGGCTTCGAGATGGAAGTTTTCGAGTTTTTAAGTGTCTGTCAGGCCCACGGATTCCCTAGAATTCTGGGTGTGCTCACGCATTTGGACCAGATGAAGAATTCCAAGGCGTTGAGCAAAACCAAAAAGAATCTTAAGCACAGATTCTGGACCGAAGTTTATGCTGGGGCCAAATTGTTCCATATTTCGGGCATCAGTGCTGGCGGAGATTATCCCAAGATGGAGTTGCACAATTTGGCTAGGTCACTTTAAAGCTGGAAAATATCTTAAGAAAAGCTCTATTTAACACTAGTTTTTCTACTCATTCATTTCTTTTTTTTAGCAATTTGTTCTTAATTTTATCCTTTTTATCTCTAAAAAAGGTTCATATCGGTGATGAAGACGCGGCCGATTGCGTGGCGCGAAACGCATCCCTACGTCTTGGTGGATCGCATGGAGGACTTGACATCTGAGAGTTCCATTAATGTGAATCCAAAGTGCGATCGCAAAGTGGCTTTATACGGTTATGTACGTGGAACAGCGCTGAAAACAGACCAAATGTTACATTTGGCCGGCGTGGGCGACTTCGATTTGGCCAATGTTTCGTTACTGCCTGATCCCTGTCCCTTGCCGGAGGTGAGGAAGGAGAAGGACGAGGAGGGCGTGAAGAAGGCCAAGAGGAGAAGATTGGATGAAAGAGAAAGAGCCATTTATGCACCCATGTCAGGTGTAGGAGGAATTCTCTATGATAAGGATGCAGTCTATGTCGATGTGCCCCATTCAGCACAAAAGAACGATTCGGATAGTAGTAATAGAAGCGATGGAAAGGCCTTGGTAAAAGCTTTGGCCAAGCCAGATGTCTGTGTGGATGAGAGACTTGAACAGAGCGAGGTGCAAATTTTCTCTAAAAGTAATGTTAAAGGGAGTGAAGGGGAGAACGATGATGATGATGATAATGATGAGAGTGATGGAGATGATGATGAAGAAGAAGAAAAGACTATTAAGGCTAAGAAGAAACGCAGCAAAAACAGCCAATTGCTCGCCGAAATGGGGGAGGATGGCGAAGATTATGAGGAGGAAGAAGAAGAAGAAGAAGACGATGAAAATGAGGACGAAGAAGACGGTGAAGATGAAGACGACGATGAAGAAACAAACAAGAAGAACGATAGCGTTGAGGCTAAGAGCAAAAGTTCGAATAGCAAGGCAAATAAAGAGACCTCAAAAATCAAATTGGCCCTGGCAGAACTAGAAGATTCCAAGAATCGGAGACGTCAAATCGAGCCAGTTCTTCCTGAAGACGAGTCCGATGAAGACAACAACTACAGCGAAGAAGACGAAGAAGACGATAACAACAAGGACAATAATAGAAATGAGAATAATCTGGATAAAATCGACGTGATGGCCAACGCATCTCGCGCCTTTTATGATCGTTTGTCAAACACAAAATCTCTCCAGAAGATCGTTTATGCCTTGGACAGCGAACAAGAAGAGGAAACCATAAACGAGGATAACGATGAGAGCGACGAATTGGGCGGATTGTTCAGAGTGGTTCGTGAGGACGAGTCCAAGAAGAGCCACAAGGCCTTTGTGGATCATAAGGAAGACACTAATAGCAATCGACAGGCAATAGGGGATTGGAACACTGAACAATTGAAGGATTGTATTAGAGATTGCTTTGTGACGGGAAAGTGGAAGGAGTCGGAGGACGCCGAGACCGTCTTGGGCAGGGAGAACGACGAGATCTACGGCGACTTCGAGGACCTCACTGAGGGAAAAGATGAACAAGAAGGTTTGATAAATCGCCCTAATTTAAATCACCCAAAATTTCAATAGTAATCTTCTTTATAGCAGACGAAAGCGACAAGAAGGATGCTGAGGACGAGGACGCTCCTCACGTGATCAAGGACGACCTGACGTTGCGCAAGGAGCGTTTGGAGAAGAAGCGGAAGCTGAAGGCCTCCTTCGACCTGGAGTACGACGAGGGCGAGGACAAGGACAAGAGCGACAGTTATCTGGAGGAACTTCGACGCGAGGTCGACGCTCAAGCCATGTTGAATCGTCAGGAATTCGAGGATATGGACGACGAGATGCGAGTCCATTTCGAGGGCTTCAGATCAGGTCTCTATGTAAGATTGGAGTTGCACTCGGTGCCGCACGAACTGATCACGCACTTCGACCCCACCTTGCCTCTTGTAGCCGGTGGGGTCCATCGCGCTGGTCACGAGGATCAGATGGGTTATTTGCAGTTGAGAATGAAGAAGCATCGGTGGTATTCCAAGATTCTCAAGAACAAGGATCCTCTCATATTGTCCTTGGGCTGGCGTCGGTTCCAGACGATCCCCGTGTTCGCGGTGACCGAGCACAACATGAGACGCAGGATGCTCAAGTACACGCCCGAGCACATGCACTGCGACGCCTTCGTGTGGGCGCCCATCACGCCGCAGAACTCGGGCTG
>JAOXNJ010181766.1:0-10488 GCA_028566655.1 Metis holothuriae
ATGGACCTCCTCAGCCTGTTGAGACCCGCGTTGACGATGGAGCAGGAGGAGGCCGAGAGGGCGCGGGTGGGACTTGCGGGTTGCGGGGTCTGCGGGGGCGAGGGCGTGCGCATGGAGTTGCTACGAGGTATTCGCAAATTTCGCAATTGCTGCTTCGACATGCTCTGAAAGAAGCTCGGTTTCTTTATGTAATCCGCCGACTTGGGCGGAGAGCAAACGTCAATCAGTTCGTGGTGCTTCAAGTCGCCCTGACTCACACTCAGGGCTGTTCTAGGGGCCCTGGGAGCCAAGGAGCTCGAGGAGGAGGTCGATGTGTTAGTGTTTGTTGTTGCTGTTGCAGTAATTGTCTCCTCTTCACTGTTGATTAAACCCATTTTGGAGTGAGACGAGCTCCGACGAATTGAGGAAATGTGGCGGGCCTGGTCGCTGCAGTCGCGATGGAAGTGACGACGGGCCCGTTGCAAGTGATGCAGCCAGTGCAGACGACGGTCGTGGCTGCCTGAGCGAACATTGTAGTCCGGTTTGGCGTCAGGAAGTCTAATTAAAAGTAATTAAGTCATTAATTAAGTAATTAGGTTATGAAAACATTAATTAAGACTTTAAGAATGTAGGTACTTGATTGGAGGGATTTAGGCATCTAAGAGCCAAGTCGTATTAGTGTCTTTGCTAAATCCCTTGTACTTCCATGTTTATTGTGTGTGTATAAAAAGGAGATTGAATGTGCTGCTGTCAGATGCAGAAGGAAAGCTGTGCACCGACCCAAAATATGTAAAAGTAGATCAATTAGGAGAGCTGAATGCATCCACTTCAATTTATCCCCAATTAAATGTTATTTTTTCAGTGCATGAATGAATGAATGACCTTTTTCATAGAATAAAATAGCACTTAATTGCTTATTACATAAATACACTATGGTATGGTGGGCTTCATGAAGTTATTTATAGTTATAGAGAGAAGTTTTGGAGCCAAACTTGGATGATCAGCATAATTGAATCAGTGATCACTCGTTCAATGTTAATTATGGGAACCAAAGTTTGCATTATATTGAAGACGTTATTAACTAGAAGTAAGTACCAGCATTCATTGCATCAAATGTGAATGTTTTGCTTTATTACATGTACTTTGCGTACTAATATATTTTGTACTTCATTATTGCAGTGTCCTGGAGGAAAATCTTGCTTCTTGGAGGTAATTTATTAATGGAAAATGTGAGAAAACAAGGCAAACTTGGATAAAATCATCGTTTAATTGATTCACTTGTACTCCCATTACGTAATTGGGCTGAAGTAAACAATTGCCTTCATTCTCCAGGGAAAAGGGATGAAGCAACGTTTTGTGGAAGATTGACAAGCGTTGCCAAGGAGGGAGCATCTTTCACTTATCATATCATGGCTTCATTGCAATGAATGAATAATATATACTAAATATGTACCAAATTATATATAGATTTTTAGGTATTTTATGCTTTTTTTCAAGAAAATGTTGTTTTATCTACCTTTTGTCCCCCAATCTTCTACATGAATAGGTTTGGGGTTCGATTGGAGTGCATATATTGTCAAAACATTGACAAACTTGCAAGACTTCGTTGCATCTCATCATGGAAATGCATCTCCTCCCTCTTGGGGAAAGACCCAAAAGCAACATGGAAAAGTCGAAGTCGTCTTTAAATGTTTTTATATCAAAAATACAAATTTCAGGTTTTTTTAAGGCTTATTTGCACAAATTCTGACCAAACCATAGCAGGTAATGTACAATTCATTGTAAAGTCAACAGCTCCATAGAAGTTGTGTAAACCAAATGAGCCTTATTGTATGTTTGTAGTACAAAAGCTGACTTCATTTACATGGGCAAACATGTACTTTCCCTAACATTTTGTAGTAACAATAATATTTTATGAGCAGAACCGACCAAACACTTTGTTCATGCAATATTGAGGCACAGCTACATACTACAAAAAGAGAGAAAGAAAGGCCATTGCTACAATAAACATTTGTACACATTTCTTTCACAAAAAAAGCCCTCTTTTATATTATTGTAGAGAAGAAAGAAGAGACAGCTATATATGTAGAGATACATATGCTGTAGTCCTAAAGAACCTAATACACACTCTTGTAGGCCCTAAAACAACATTAATAAGCATTACACTACTCTGCAATGCATGTCTGAAAGCAAATGTGACAGCTAGGCCACAGACAGGATGCAGGCAGTCCCAAGGGACATTCAGGCTATCCACCACTAATCATCAGTACATGCAATATAAATGAGAGTCATTATTGGTATTGGTATTGGTATTTATTTCGTGTCCCAGTATACATCGAGACACTGGTCTATCATGGGCGGACCCATTTTCATGATAGCCGGAAATGGAAGAAGATAGGGAAAGGAGAAGAAGAGTAGAATAGTGAAAGAAATGCAGTTGACGCACTGCTGGCCGCAACGATCACCAACAGCCGCGCGACAGGCAGATAGGGGGGCTCCAGCCGCACTAGAGCATTACACTGAGGGAGGAGGGAGGGGGGCATTCGATCCACAGAGTAGTGCAGGCCGTGAGCGCACTACCGCCATCAACTTCTTGGGCTCCGGTTCTACGCCACTCCAAAGCCCGGAGTCGAGTAGGTCGTTCCACAGCTTGGGTATCCTGTAGGGGGCCTGGGTCTGCAGTCGTGCGGACCGAGCGAAGGGAACTGCCAGGACAGGGAGCATTTCGGGTCTGTCAGTGGAACGGGCACTATGCCCTGCCGCAAATCTGCCACTAGTATCAGATGCCCGACGGACCACCTCAGGCAACACGGGGGGGCCCTGCAGCATCAACGCATTGAGAGTGAGCGTCAGAGCTTGCTGCTGCGCGATTCCATCGAGTGGTAGGACCCGATGGCACAGGAAGTGCTCACTCGTATGCGCATTGTAGGGCAAGGAGAGCGCCGCTCTCAGGGCCCTCTTCTGGGCTACCACCAGCGGCGCTAAGTGGCTAGCAGCAGCGCCACCCCAGATCACATTAGCGAAGCTGAGGCGAGACATGACGAGAGCATGGAAAACTGTAAGCTTGGCCTTTTCCGTCAAGCAATGCCTTCCCCGTCTTAGTGCCGACACCGCGGGCCTTAGGTCTGACATCACTTGCTCAGTTTGCGCGCGCCAGGAGAGCGTGTCATCAATGAGGAGTCCAAGGTATCTATATGCTGCCTCCCCGCCATTGGCCCCTGCCCAGGGTAGCAGGGCGCCATTTAGGGACAGGGGTGCGTGCGCCCATGGGTGACCACGAGGGCTGCGGAACCCAAGGAGACAGCACTTGGTGACATTGACCACTATTCGGTGGGCGTGCAGCCATGCCTCCATGCTACCGATGAGGCCAATCATCTGGTTCACGGCTTCCTCCCTAGTCTTCCCAGACACAAACACTGCCGTATCGTCAGCATACAAGATGATTTTCTCCGGGTCTAACTTGGCCATGCCAGCAATGTAGAGCGAGAAGAGGGTGGGGGACAATGTTGCGCCCTGCGGCACACCAATGTCGATTGGAAGGGGCTGACTTTGCACTCCATTGACCTTGACCACCTGTGACCTCCCCGAAAGGAAACTTCGAAACCACTGCAGAGCTGGCCCAGGGACTTGCGCCTCCGCCAATTTCCTCAACAGGATGTCGTGGTGGACTGTATCGAAAGCCTTTTTGTAGTCAAGGAACAACACAAGGGGGTGGTCACCTCTCTGAAGGGCAGCCGTCACCTTGGCAACCAGATCGAGTTGCGCATGCAGCGCACCACTTCCCTTCACAAACCCATATTGGCGGTCCGCCCTAGCCCCTTGCGCGTCCAAGTGGGACTCGAGACGTTTAAGAATAATGGCCTCGAATATTTTGGCCAGCGGTGGCAGCACGCTGATTGGGCGGAAGTCCGTCACCTGTCCGCTTCCTTTAACTTTCGGCAGGGGTGTAACTACTGCTTGCTTTAGTAGTCGGGGGTAATCTGCCTTTTCCCAGATGAGCCGGAAGATATGCAGGATAGGCCCTAGTATCGCTCTATGCGTTGCCTTAATGAGCTTGGGGGATAGTCCATCCACGCCACATGAAGCCTTAGGTCGCATCCTTTTGCACATAGATTCCACTTCCGTCGGAGAGGGCGGATATAGCGGGAAGGTTCCTGCCTCTGGGGTTGTCATTTTACTGTTTAGTTGTACATTTTACTTTTACATACATACAAAATCATTTTACTCTAGCTAGATTTGCTATATTTTTCTATTATAAGGAATGATAAGACAGGTCCAAGAAGAAGTGATATTATAAAGCATTTGTGATGGACAAGAGAAGAAAATGGAGTGGTGACAGCCCAAGTAAAGGTTTTTAGGTAATATTTGTGTATCAACTCTGATTTTCTTGGACTGATGCAGTTCTTAAGGAACCACTCCAATAGACATGAGCTTTCTCACTCACTATTGAGAAGTAACAATGAACAAAAGAAACAAGGGACTAAACAAAAAGTTTAAGAAGACTCTCCTATATATGTAGCAACTTTTGCTAAATAAAAGTGGTGAAAATAGAGGAAAGAAGAGGAGAAATAAGCAGAAGAGAAGGGGAAAGGGCAATAAAAAGTGCTTTCTTTAATCCCTCTTCTTTTCATGTACCTTTTTATACATAAAATGTACATAATAATGTAATGTAAATATGTAGTGCTGTAGTATATAAGTGGTTCCCTGTCAAGCTGGTTGAACACCCTGAATACTCAATGTATTCACATTTATGTACTAGTAAGTCGTTTCTCTCCTCCTTTTAAATGGCCAAAATCGAGGGTGACACATTCTTGGGAGAATGTCGACATCGGAAGTCGAAGTCAAGGACTTTCCCCATTTTAGGTTCTTTCCTTAAGTGAACAATCATCAATCCTCTTGTATAAAATGCCATAATTTCTACTTTATTTTAAAATAAAAGTTAAAAATATAATTATTTTGAAAAAATATTTTTTTTAAAATTATTGTAGGTTTTGTGCAATACGGGCAACTTGAGCGCGATGCCCACCGACTTCCCCAGGGAGGCGCAGGAGATCGTGGTCACCAACCAGGACATAAGACTTCTGCCTCCCAACGGTATCAAAAATAAATAAAAATAAAATAATAAATAATAAAAAAATTTCAAAAATATTAAATAAATAAAATAAAATAAATAAGTAAAATGAGATTTTTGATCTAAATGTCATCAGGTTTTTCGCACTTGCGTCGGCTCCAGCGTCTGGTGTTGGACTCGAACAACATCTCGAGCATCAAGCCCTTCGCCTTCAAGGCAAATCGACTTCCCAACCCAAATTTTTCACATTTTTTAACAAAAATTGTCCAAAAACAAGTTGAAAAATACCAAAATTTTAGAAAAAAAATTAGTAAAAAATTCCAAATTTTTTAAAGGATCTGCGAGATTTGAGCGAGTTGTCGGTGCAGAACAATCCGCTGCGCTCGTTGAGCGGCTTCGCCCTGGCCGGCATGCGCAACGTGAGTCACGTGTATCTCGGCTACAACCGCATCAACCGCATCGACGGCTACGCCTTCGCCGGCACCGAGCACGTCCAGATGATCCTTCTCAACAACAATCCCATCAAAGCAAGACCCAAAAAATGTTTAAAAGTGCTCTAAATTGCTCTAATTTGCTCTAAATTGCTCTAAATTGTCGTGAATTGTTGTTGTAGTTGGTGAACGGGTCGGCGTTCGCGGGTCTGAAGCACGTGGAGTTCCTCTTCCTGCCGGCGGGCGTGAGGGTGTTGCAGGCGTCGGCCTTCAACGGCCTGGAGCACGTGGGCATGCTCAAGTTGGCCTACTTGGACCTGGACCAGCTGCGTAAGCACACGTTCAAGGGCCTCGGGCCGCTCAGGATCCTCTCCATCGAGAACTCCGATCTGGCCACAATCAAGAAAGGCGCTTTCAAAGGCAATCAAGCAATCAACTTATATAGAATCAATCAATCAATCAATCAACTTATATTGAATCAATCAATCAACATTTATAGAATCAATCAATCAATCAACTTATATTGAATCAATCAATCAATCAATCAATCAATCAATCAATCAATCAATCAACTTATATAGAATCAATCAATCAATCAATCAACTTATATAGAATCAATCAATCAATCAAAAAATATCATAGCATCAATCAATGAATCAATCAAAAAATGTCATAGCCTAAATCCCAATCAATGAATTGATTACGTAATCAGCTTCGCTGATTGTGTTTCTCCAGGGATGCGCGAAGTAAAGGAAGTGCGTTTGTCGAGCAACAAGATCGACAAGATCGAGAGCTTAGACATCAGAGCAGAAAAATTAGTGTTCAAAGGAAATCACGTTTTGAGTGTTCCCTCTAAAATTGCTTTGGAAGCACTGAAAGTCCGTGAATTGGTGTTTGAGCAGAACCACTTTCCCTGCACCTGCGACCTCCTGGAGCTGATGGAGTTGGAGCCCATGCTGGAGAGGCGCTTGCTCATGGACAGCAACAAGTGCATCTCGCCCATGGAGCTCAACGGCAAGAACATCCGCGCCATGGAGCACCTCGGCATCATCAACGAGTGCAGAAAAAACAAAATGTTCAACAAAAAAGAGAACATTTACTACAACTACAACAATTATGATAATAAGCAAGACATTGATGATATTGATGAAAGGGAAACAGAGGAGAAGGAGGAAGTGGAGCATTATCAAGAATATGAAGAAATCAATTATGAAGAAACTTCATTTGCTATTAAAGTTGCTCTTAATTACGAATTTAACATTATTTCAATCGGGATTTTTGTGATTTTGAATTTAATTTAGATAATTGATAGTTCCCTCTTAATACTCGTATTAAGGTTTATTGTTTTAGCAAATTGGCTTATATAGGCAATGATGATGTACTGTTTATTTACATATTTGTTAGTAGTTATTTATTGAAAATAAAAGGTTGATTGGAGATGTTCGATTAGTAAGTTCAAAAGTTATCATAGTAACATTTGTTATTGGTTGTATTCAACACTATTACAATAATTGAATTGGAAAGTATTAATGTAAGTGGTACATAAGGGAAGTTGGAAATGGATTGGACAGATTGGAAGAAGGAACTTTTCCAATCTTCATGACTCACCAAACAACAAGATTGGGTCAGAGCCCTTAAAGAACCTACAAAAGTACCTGCTAAAGTAATTTTGGGTTTCATTACTACAAAAAAGAAGAAAAAAAGAGCATTTAAAAAAATTTTAGCCCAAAAAATGTCTTAATACAAAAACGTTATTAATATTATTATATAATAAGTGTAAAATTTCATAAAAATTCAATTACATACATAATATATGTATTAAAGAATCAATCATTAAAATGTATGTTGTAAATTGTCAATGTATTAAAGAATCAATCAAGTCCATCGTTGCTAATAGCTATAATAAAGAACATTAGTGACGTCACTCAAGAATATATTTGAGACACTGTTAAGTGTTTTTTTGAAAGTAAACAAAGATGCATTTCTGGTTCTCATCTCTAAACAAAGTTTCTGGAAAAGAACATTATTTAGTCTAAATAAAGACGATTTATTTCACACACTCTTTACTCCATAAAGTAGATTTTATACTAATGAGTCGTTTTGTGACTTATGACCCCATTTCCGTCCACAAAAGTCGCTTTGTAGCAGCACTTAATGAGAAACAAGTAAGTAATGAAGTAAGATACAGCATATTATATTGAAAACATTCTTTATTTACTTTTGTGTAGAGATTTTTGAGTTTGAGTCACTTCTTAAGTTCTTATCTTCTTCTATGAGCAAGGCAAATGGGCCAGGGTCGCAGCCAACTGTTATTTGTCCCACTTTTAATTGGCTCCTTTTAAGACGTACGTGTTTTTCAATATAAGCTAAAATATGAAATATTTCATAAAGAAAGGATTTATTTTAATGAACTTTTTTGTCCTTCCTTGGAAAATTGGTCTTAAACCATTAATTATCTTTCCATGACGTAGTAGCTAGTAGAATAGTTGTAGCAAACTAGCAATGTAATAGTAGGACTGTAGTAGTAGTAGTAGTCATAGAGACATAGACTCAAAGTAGTAGTAGTAGTAGTAGCTAGTAGACTGGTAGTAGTAGTAGTAGTAGTAGTAGCTAGTAGATTGGTAGTAGTAGTAGTAGCTAGTAGACTGGTAGTAGTAGTAGTAGTAGTAGTAGTAGTAGCTAGTAGATTGGTAGTAGTAGTAGTAGTAGTAGTAGCTAGTAGACTGGTAGTAGTAGTAGTAGTAGTAGTAGTAGCTAGTAGATTGGTAGTAGTAGTAGTAGTAGCTAGTAGACTGGTAGTAGTAGTAGTAGTAGTAGTAGTAGTAGTAGTAGGTAGCTAGTAGACTGGTAGTAGTAGTAGCTAGTAGACTGGTAGTAGTAGTAGTAGATGTAGCAGTAGTAGTGGTAGTAGTAGTAACAGAAGTAGTAGAAGTAGTAGTAGTAGTAGTGCTGTAGTAGGGTTGCGCTCGGGTCGGGATTTTTCGACCCGAGTCGGGTTCGGGTCAAGGGGTGCCTGACCCGGGTCGGGTCGGGTCGGGTCGACTTTACTATACTATATACAGCCGAATCTCGATTTTACATAAATAAATAACAAAATTTGTACCCAAAACGAGTTTAAAACCGGTTTGGAACCGGTTTATAGACTCGGGTCGGGTCGACCCGAGTCGGGTCGGGTCAAACGTCTGACCCGGGTCGGGTCGGGTCGGCCTTTTGACCCGACCCGACTCGGGTTTTCCCGGGTCGGGTCTGACCCGAGCGCAACCCTAGAGCCGGACACGTCGTTTGGGCTCTGACGAAACGAGAGAGACGCGAAGACTGGCGAGAGTGGCGCCGCGTGACCAACATCCGACTACTACATAGACGCAATCTGATTGGTCGAGCGCGATTGCGGCCGAAATGGAGCGCGCTGATTGGTCGAGAGAGCTGTGACGTCATCGCGGTTGGAAAGCACAACAAACTTTCGTGCATTTTAAGGTTTCTGATAAAAAGACAACTGGGTGTTGGAAGCTTATGAAGGCGTTTAATTAAACCCCAAATGTAATTGAGACTCTTGATTACATTACAGAGAAACGTAGGCAAAGATGGCTAAAGCAAGAGTAAAGCACGGACTCACACGATCAAGTAAATGGGGCACAACATCACAAACATGAATCTAAATGCTTGAGTTGGATGGAATAGGAGAAAAATTAAATGCCGAATATTGTTCGAGAACGTAAGGAGTCTAAGGACACAATCGATCAATAAATCATTAGTCAAGGGTCTCTCTATATTAAAAGGGGATTGAGATAATTGAGGGTGAGAACAGAAAAGTACAGAAAAATAAAGTTTCTTTGAGACTCAATGCACTCTCTGCGTAGCAAATACGTAGATTCACGACGTCTTCTTCTTACTCTTCGCACACACTGGATCCAAGAGGCCAAAAAACTTGATACGGTCCACTCATCTCCATTACCAAATTGGAGGAAAAAATGCTTAAGATATGTAGGAATCATCTGGCCCCATTTGTGCGCAGATCCAACGAAATGCACTAGCAATCGATGCTAAAACCAGCCCGATTATAGCAAAGAATGTAGCAGTTTGTGTCTCGAACACAAACAAAAAAGAGAATTTATCCCAGAAACTAATAGATTCCTGTATTATCACGTGAGTTGAGCTCAGGCCGTGGTCTTAGTGTCTATGATGGGCGGCTGCTCCGAGATTCTGACCTGGTTGTCGGCCACCAAACCGCTGGGCTTTCTCTTTTGGCGGAACCTAAATCAATTTTTTATATTAAGAAGTTAAATAATTAATTAATTTAATAATTGATTGCCGACCTTTCTTCGAGTATTCCTGGCTGACTTGGTCTGGGTCGATGGGTGTTGACGGCCTCGACTGGAAAGGGCATTGTCTGCAGATCGCATCCGTAGGCCTTGGGCTCGAGCGTGAAGAGCGTGTGCATCGGCACCTCCACGTAGGGCAACTCCTCCTCCTCCACCTCCATGAAGTACGCCAGTATGCATCTATATCAAACAAGGAGAGTCAGAAATGAGATCAAAACGTAATAAGTAAGAAGGGTTAATACGATGATTTTGCCTTAGGACGGCCTGATGGGCGATGACGAGCACGGATCCGTGTCTCTCCAGTTCCATGATGACGGGCTCGAGTCTGGCCACGAGGTCCTCGTAGGACTCGCCTCTCGGGTACCTGTAGCTGTACTTCTCCTTGTCCCTGGCCACGAAGTCTTCGGGATAGAGCTGACGTACCTGCTCGTATGTGAGGCCGTCGCAGATGCCGACGTCGAGCTCATTCAGCGTCTTCCACCGCTCGTGGATGCCCACCACGTGCTCGGCCGTGTCCACGGTGCGCTGCATGAAGGAGGTCCACACCAGCAACTTGTGTATATTCAAGCCATTCATATGCTGAGCTAAAAGTCGACTGTACTGACGACCCCTTTCAGTTAGAGCCGAATCCCCGCCCAAGCGAACTTCGACATTGAACTCGGCCTCGCCGTGTCTGGACAAATAGATG
>JAOXNJ010181988.1:0-20499 GCA_028566655.1 Metis holothuriae
CGGCAGTTGCCCTTGCGCGGTGAAGCTTTGCATCCATTTCCTCACGCTGCTGCCGCACTTTATTCATCAAATGCTCCTGCCCCTCAAGCTCTTCCTCCAGCTTTTGATTAAGAGAAAAACTCTTTTGCTTAAACTCCAGTAATTGCACAGTTAATGCCTTTTCTTGTTTAGCAAATGCCTGCTTTGTTTCTTCTAGCTCTTGCTCATGAAAGCGCATTGCCTCCTTGTTGTGCTCCAGAGTTTGCAATAGCTCCCTATGCTGCTGCTCTCGCTCTGCGAGCAACTCCTGCAACTCGCTTACTTGCGCTTGCTTTTCCTCCAAAGCTTGCCCTAAAGCCACATTGCGCTCTTGCTCACCCTCAAGCTTTTTCGCTTGAGACTGTTGCGCTTTTTGCTCTTCTTTTGCCTGCTCTTGAAACTCTCTTAACTCTTGGCTTAGTGCCTCTTTATCTAATTTTAGCTGTGAGAGTTGCGCTAATTCCCCTTGAAATAAGGACTCTGAGCGCGCCACAGCCAACCAGTGTTTTACCCCCCGTTTTTGCCCCTCTCCCAAGGGAATCATTAACACCTCAATTGCCTCATGTTGTTCTTCTTGAGCACCTGCTTCCAAACGGCTACCAACAGTTGCAGGAGCAACGGCTCCCGCACCTGTTTTTGGCCAAATTGCGCGCGTGTTATGCAATGGCAAAGCCTGCCAATTCTCATTACTCCACAAAATATCCCCATCGGCACTGCATAACGCCATGGCAGCAGAAAACAAATCAGGGATGTTTTCTTGCAGCAAACTAAGCCCAGATAGATCTTCAGCAATTGTTGCGTTTTGTGCCTTATTTGCTTTTTTTGACTTTTTCGCCTTTTTCGCTCTAGAGGCTTGCTCATTTTCCTCAGCTTGCGCTTCCCAAGCATCCGGCAAAATAAACAGCAGAACTCCCCTCACTTGCCCTTGTTCCTGCCAGGGCATTTGCCACGCGCGCAACATTCGCCCATCATGCCAAGCAAGCTCTACCTGCTCTGAGTCCAAGCCCACACCTTGCGTGCGCCACCTCACCGTAGATTTTTGTAATGCGTATTGCCAATCTCCAGCCTTCTCTGGATGAAGACAGCTTGAAAATAAATCTCCATGCTCTATACGATCCCCCAATAAGCGCAGAGCGCCCTCATTAGCAAAACGCAGCTGCCCATTTCCATTTAAAGCCAAAACTGCCATTTGCGCCTCATCAAGTAAGCCCTTCCCAAGAGCTAATGCCGCCTCCTGCCCTTGCTCATGCTCCAGTGCTTGGGTAAGGACTTCACCAGATAGCACAATTCCAGCAAACTCCCCCGCGCGCCGCCAAGGCTGCATGTGCCACTGCACCCAATCATAATCCTCTTGCCCACGCTTAACCAGCTCCACTTGCTTTTTTACAGACTGCCCAGAAAATACCAACTCTAAATCCTTGCGCCACTGTGTTTGCTTCCCGCCCATTAACTCAGCAAGCGGCTGGTAATATGCACTTTCCCGCTCAAGCCCCAACAGGGAAAACCAGCGATCACTCGCCTCAAGTAAGCGCAAATTTTCATCAAAAATTGCCAAAGGATTAGCTCCATAGCTTAGCAACAATTGCACCATTTGCTCACTAGCACCCGGCAAAGCCTGCCCATTTTGCGCTACATCTACTTGTGAATTTTGCAAAGAATCATTAGCTCCTTCTTGCGGCTGCTCTTGTGCTTGCCGTGCTTTCAGGTGAGCGCCTAAATCACTTAGCCCCCTGCGCACAGGGTGAGAAGCCTCTCCAAGATTTGCTCTCACCTCACTTGAAGGCAAATTAGAAGAAGGCGCGTCATTTCTCTTCATAATATGTAATTATCTATGAAAAACAGCGTTTGCACAAGGAAATTTCATGCAAACAACGCAAAATACACGAATGTGAATTATGCGCGGTGGTATGGCGCACCTGCTCGCATACTTTGGACTCGATAAATTTGCTCCAGCAAAACAACTAAAGCTAATTCATGTTGCATTGTCATTGGGGCAAGCGCCAAGCAAACATCTGCATTTTGTCGCAATTCTGGCGTATGCCCATTCGCGCCACCAATCAAAAATGCTACCCCATTTTTCCCTGCTTGAGTCCATTTTTCCCAGCTTTTAAGCCACATTTGTGTATTCCACTGCTCACCGCGTTCATCTAAAGCAACACGCAACCAACCATTTGTGCGCGCAAATTGCTTCGTTTGCGCCTCATGCTCATCCCGTGCCTTTAACCACTCTAATTCCACACCACCATATCGCCTCAAGCGGCGACTATAGTCATCAATTCCGGCTGCAGCCCAAGTTAACGCAGGCTTACCAATTGCCAGAACTTGTGACTTCATAGCAAAACTACCAAAAACGCTAGCGCTCTCCCTCCTCCGCTAGCGCCCAGGCATTATGTTGGTGAATGCTCTCAAAATTCTCCACCTCCACGGCAAACCAATTTAAGGGAAAAGTACGCAAACGCACCACCGCTTCACGCACGACATCCTCCACAAAAGAAGGACGATCATACGCCTGTTCAGTGACAAATTTCTCGTCCTCACGCTTAAGGATTGGATAAAGCGGAATGCTAGCACATTCATCGGCTAACTGCCCAAACTCACTGATGTGAAAAGGCATGTTCTTTGCAACCCAACGCACAGATAATTCTCCGCGCTGATTGTGAGCGCCATAGCGGCTAATTGCTTTGGAGCAGGGGCAAAGCGTTCCAATTAACTGGGTAAACTCTCCCTCCAGCAATTGCGCTGCCTCCCCTTCCTTTGCTGTGGCAATAAATTTGCATTGCATGGGTGCAGGAGCACTTAAACCAGACTCAGGGGACTCTAAAGTGCGATATAGCTGTGCGCTAATTTCAATGCGACAACTAGGAGCCTCTACCCGCTTGCGCAAAATCTCTGCAAGCTGAGGCAATTCATTTGGATCAAGTCGCTGGGCATATTCCCCCACCCATTGCACAAAACGGCTCATGTGCGTGCCACGCTGGGCTGCAGGAACAGCTGCGCTTAATTTCCATTGCGCCTGAACGCTTTGCCAATTTTGCCCATCAAAGAGTTCAATTGGCCAAGAAAGCTTGCTAATTCCCGCGTGAGCAATACGCACTCCGCGGTTATCTTGTTTTGCTTGAGTATCCTCTAAATTTGAATGAGGTGATGGTGAATGAGGAGAAGTCAAAGCGGAATCTCTCAAAGCAGCCTCAGAGGCTATTGTGGATGAAGTCTCCATAAAATGAAGTAATTAAACGAGCAAAAATGATGAACTACGCAAAGGCTCACGCGTCTTTGCTGGTACATCATTGCAGGTAGATCATTTAGATTTTAGCGCTTGGATGCTAATGGTTGCCAAGCGAAATGACCAAGAAATGACCAAGAATAAACGGTTTCTCACTCTACCTTTTTAAAGACAGAAAAGAGAAGAAAATCAGGAAAAAGCAAGCTCATAGACCTAAGAAGGAACCAAACAGGGCTTCTTAGAGACTTTGATCACCTCTTTTCCTAAAAAAATTAAGGCATCAAGTTCAATGCACGAGAGCGCTTAATTTCACGCACAATACGGCGGTGCATCTTTGCAGATACGCCTGTTAAGCGGCGTGGAAGAATGCGCCCACTTTCACTAGTGAATTTGGCGAGCAATTCTGGGTTGAGCTTATCAATTTGCTCTGTGGGGATATCCAAGCGGCGCTTGGGCATTTTTTTGTTAGCTTTGCGCAAGTTGGCGAGGCGTTGGCGAGTTTTAGGTTCCATTACTTAATAAAAATTGGTAAAAACTAAGAGTCAAAAAAATAAGCAACAACAACTTAGCGCAATTCACGGTGCAAGGTGCGCTTTTGCATGTGCGGATTGAACTTTACTTTCTCTAAACGACCAGGAGTGCGCAAACTTTTTTTATTGCGTGTGGACATGTAGCGGCTAGGCGGCTTGCCCGCTTCACGGGCTTCAGTGCACTCAAGGATGATAATATCGCGTGGCATAGGAAATATGAAGATTAAACGAAACGATGAAGAGAGATAAGTAAAGTTAAGGGAGTAAAGTCAAGAGAAGAAACAAACAGCAAAAGGGGGACAAATGTCCTGCCTTAGCTTATTTAAGCTCTCGTCAAACCCTTCTTTATTTTTTAGGGTAAACAGTTTAACCCAATTTGACTAAATATCAACTGATTCTTCCAAACTATCAAAAGCACCCTCTTCAGCGCCCATTACACGAGCAGAGCGACCAAGGCGTGGTTTGCTAATTGTGCCTTTCTCTTCCAGCTCTTCTTGGAATTGAACTGTATAACGAGCAAAGGGAATAAATTCCAAACGCGGCTGCGGAATAACTTCTCCACTGCCCTCGCAAATGCCATAACTTTTATTTTCAATGCGCTTAAGCGCATCATCAATTTCCTTTAAGTCTCCTTGCTCTTTGGTTAGAATAGACAAAGCAAAATCATGCTCTGTAGAGTCATTCCCCGCATCGGCAAGGTGATCTCCCAAACCTGAAGCTTCCGCCCCGCTATCATGCTGCCTTAATTGGTCACGCTGCACACCTTGCATAGACTCAAGGACTTTATCCTTGGCATCCAATAGGAGTTGCTTTTGTTTTTTAAGAAATGCTGCCTTGTAAGGTGTTTTAGGTGTTTTCTTTTTCGCTGGTGCTTTTTTACTGACTGCTTTTTTTGTGGAAACTTTCTTCGCCACGGCTTTCTTTGCCACGGCTGATTTAGATGCGGTCTTCTTCGTCACTGTTTTTTTCGCTCCAGTTTTTTTTGCTGCAGCCTTCTTAGCGGGAGTTTTTTTGCTTGCTGCCTTTTTAGCTACAGGTTTTTTCGTAGTGGACTTTTTCGCAGCGGTTTTTTTGGAAGAGGACTTCTTTGAGGAAGATGATTTTGCCATAAATAAATACGATGGGATGAATAAAAGGTTCTTAGAGGCGCCCTAAAATAAATTTGTGAAGGTTCTTGGCTGTTTGTTTTAGGGTAATTTACGAGCTTTGCCAAGCTTTTTTTCACAAAATTGAGAATTTTTCAACCCAGAATATGCACTGGCACCTATAAATTTCACCATAGGGCATCTCAAAGAGCCTAGCTTGAGGTGCCCTATAAGTTTAAGCTTGTGCCGTTTTATTCAAAGCTTGTTTGCTTTGCATCTAAAACAAACTCTAGGCGCAAGCGATGAACTCCAGCAGCAATATTGCCTGGAGGCGGCTTTACTTGAGTGACTTTTGCCATGAGTGCTCGCAAAGACTGATCTAAGGGAGCATAACCACTAGGGGAAACTAGCTGAGAGCGAAGTCGCCCGTTGCGTTCAATTGCAATACTTAAGCTTGCTTTCTTTGCCTCATTTGACTGATTAACGGGGCGTTGCCATTGCCGATAAAATGCTTGGCTTACTTGGGCATTATAGGCATTGAGCGGATTGGAAGGGCTGGTAATTTCATTCACCTGAGGCTCTGGTGAGCCAAACTCTACTGCCTTAATTTCCTCATCAATGAGAGGCAAAATTTCACTTTCACTAGTCACTTCGCTCACTGAAGAACTTACCCTTTCTAAAGGAGCGGGCTCAATAGGTAGGGCTTGAAGAGGTTCTGGAGCAACAGGCACGGAATCCTGTGGCTGCGCAGGCTCGATGGGAATTGGTTCAATCTCCTTTGCTTCTTCCCTAAGGGATTCACTAGACTCTTGGCTGTTTAAAGTCTGCTGCTTAGATTGGTTTAAGGTTTTTTGCGCTAACTCAATTTGCGCTAAAATTTCCTCATCTGGCTGACTGGTGGTTGCAATGGCAGTTGGGTTTGGTTCTGAAATTGCCTCCTCTGTCTTTACCTGCTCAATTTGAGGATTTTCTGGCTTAGCTAACTCTAAAGAATCACTGACTGAGGGCTCACTAGCATTTGCCTGAGTAGAATTTTCTTCTTGGGCAATTTGCATTTCTTTATCCTGCTCAACTGCTTGTTGGGCTAGGCGCTTTGCCTCATCTTCTGCTTGTAATTGTGCCTCAATTTCCTCACGCAAACGTCGCTCTTCTGCCTGTAAAAGCACACGCTCATCAGGAAGAGCAATCAAACTCTTGGGAGGAGAAAAAAGATCTTGAGCCAGCGCACGCGGCATCTGCTGAAGCTGGAAAAGAGAAATTTCCTCAAAGCGGCGCGGTTTTTTCTCCTCAGCAGCACCCATTGTGAGCGCGGGCTTATTTTGCCAATAATCGCTCCAGCTCATCCCATATTCACGGTTGAGTAGAACTAAAATCACCACAACCACAGCTGTGTGCGCAAACAGATTGAAGGAAAAAACTGCCAACCCACGCCGCGTTTGCTCATTGCGCGCAAGGGCTTGTTGCTCATTAACTAGCGGATCTTGAGTGAATTTAGACATCGGGGATACTGTTGATTTCTGTAGTTTTCTTCTTTAAGGGCACCTCCAAGTTTAGCTAACCTTGTGAGGGTTTACTCACGAGAGCAGTATTCACCACTCCAGCTTTCACTAAAAGATCAAACACAGGAACAATTTGATCTACTCGCAAGCGCGCATCAGCCTTAATGACCACAGCAATTGTTTCCTCATTTTGCTCAGCTTCGGCAATTTTTTCCTTGAGTAAAGTCACTATTTCTTCACGACTAATGAGCGTATCCTCAAGATAGAGAGCTTCCTTCTCATCAACGATTAAAAAATAATAGTTTTTCTCAGGTGGCGCATTTGCATCAGCAAGGCTCGTGGGCAATTGCACATCAATGTTACGATTTCCTAACAAAGGTGCTGTAATCATAAAAATAACCAACAGCACAAAAGAGAGATCCAGCAATGGAGTCACATTAAGCTCTGCTAAATGCCCAAGCGGCTGACGACGAGTTGTGCGCATCATGTCTTTAAGAAATGGTAAGGTTTATTCAAATGCATCAATGACATAATTTGAGTTAAACACCAGGGTTTGGTAGCTTAATTGGCGGTTTCGCCAATTGACCTTTTCCTCCATCCAAACTGTGTTGCTGACGCGCGCGCTCCGCTGCTAATAACTTTTGAATATCTTCTAGCACATCTTCTTCATCACGCAGTGGGCTATGCCGTCCAAGTTCTGAAGCACTTTGGTAAGTCTCTTGAGAAGCCTTCTGCCCAGAAACGACCTCTGCAGTATTCCCTTCAGAAGCCAAAATTGGGGACTCTCGCTTGGCTTGCTTGCTTGCTAGCTCTTCCTTAGTTGCCTTACTCAAGCCAAAGGTACTCACCTTTTTGGTCACATTACTCGGCAGCTCATCTTGAGAAATAGCAGCCTGAGAAGCAAAACTCTGCTTAGAAGCTGCCTCCTTCACCTCTTCCCCAGCTATTCCATCATGAGTGCTAGTAGAAGAAAAAGCAACTGGCAGCTGATGCTCCACATAAAGGCGCTCAATGATTGCTAAAAATTCAGCTCGAAAATTTTCCAATGTCGCACTCATGGAGCGGATTTGGTTAACTAAAAAGTTATAGCCAAACATCGCAGGAATGGCAACCAAAAGAGCAAACACAGTCGTGAGCAAAGCCGCACTAATACCGGGAGCCATTTCAGATAAATTTGGGTTTCCTTGAGACGCAGCCACAGCACTAAAGGTATTCATCACCCCCCAAACTGTCCCTAAAAGCCCCAGAAAGGGCGCGCCAGAAACAGCACTTGCCAAGATACTCATGCGCCCCTCAAACTGTAAAATACGCTCCCCCAAACTACGCTCAAGCGCCGCGCGCACTCCCTCCATCTGTGAGGGCACTAGTTTACGGCGAAGCAAATTTTGCTCCTGCTTGCTCAGCTGTAGAGTCTGGTTTAATTCAAAGCAAGCACTGCGATAAAGCGACCACAAGGGAGAACCCAAAAAACGCTTATCGCGCAAAAATAAATCCAGCGGGGACTCTCCCTTGCGATAATTGCGCAAAAAATCCTCATTGCGTTTTCGCGCATCCATGAGAGTCCAAATTTTACTAAACAGTACCGTAAATGAAAACAGGTTAAGCACCAGCAAAACCGCAATAATAATCCGCCCAGCAAGCCCTATTTGCTCAAAAGAATAGAGAAACGAGTTCGGGGGATTTGCCTGAGCAAACAAGTTCAAGTGCAAAAGATCCATAAACAATAGCGAATGAATATAACACGAAAATTTAGTTAGGAAATACGAAATTTTAACCCAAACTATGCATTAGACTTTACTAGATAAAGCGTTCAGGGTATTTAAGCTAGCTCTTAGGACATCTCTTAGTTTTCTTCCATGATGCATACTCTCCCCATTCCAGTTTTCAGTTTCTCCAAACTCTGGCTCAGGGTTTTGTGCCTCTGTAGCTTCTTGTGCCTCAGCTCACAAGCTCTATCACAGCAAATTACCAAAGCAAAAACCTCAGAAGAAATTCGTTTTTCGCTGGCAAGAAAACCAGTCAATAAAGAATCACTCACTCCATTAAGCGATGAGCAACTCCGCAGCTTGAACACAGCCCTGAACAAAAGAATAGAAGCTTGGAGCGACAATCAAGCAAAACTCTCACTAAGCCAAACTCATGATGGAAAACTATTTGGCACGCTCAAAGGCATGAGCAAAAAAGAGCTAAACAAAGCAAAACACTGGTTATTCTCTGCCCAAGAATTAGGCTTTCATCAGGTTGAGCGCCAACTAACAACTGCGACAGACTTAAGCAAACACCCTCAACACAAAGATCGCTTAATCAAGACACTCACCCCCTTAGGCAGCAATCCGCAAAAAGGCTTTACTGAAAATGAAAAACTCAGCGGCGCAGGCGAGCAATTCTTACTCTACAAAACAGCAGAAATTTCCAGTGAAGATATTGAAAGCGCCAGAGTTTTTCGCGATCCAAATGGCTACTTCATATCCATTACCCTCACCGAAGAAGGAGGCACCAAAATGCGCGCATTAACCAAAAAAATACTGAAGCAACGATTAGCCCTTGTGCTAGATGGAGTTCTCATTTCCGCCCCCAAAGTTTATGGAGAATTTGGCAAAAAATTTCATATCACAGCAGACTTTTCCAGGGAAGAAGCCAGCACACTAGCCCGAGCATTTCAGCATCCCTTGCCCATAGATGGAAACTTAAAATTGATTGAGTAAAGCGCATCCCCCATGCACAAATTGAGCTGAAAATTCTAGAGCTACCTTGCACGAAGAGGGCAAGCAGTTATGATAGGCGTTTATGGCTTCTTCCTTTCTTCCCAAGCGCGTTCATTTTATTGGAGTTTGCGGCACAGCGATGGGTGCAGTGGCAATTGCCCTCAAACAGCGCGGTGTGAAGGTCAGCGGCTCGGACCAGAAAGTGTATCCACCCATGTCCACCCAGCTTGAGGCACATGGCATTGAGTTAATGGAAGGCTATCGAGCCGAAAATTTAACTCAGGAGATGGAGCTCATTGTTGTCGGCAATGCGATTGCTCGCGGCAATCCTGAACTAGAAGCAGTAATGGATAGGCGCATGCGTTATGCAAGTTTGCCAGAGACGCTTCGCTTGGCGTTTCTGGCCCAAACACGCAATGTCGTGGTAACAGGCACCCATGGAAAAACGACCACGAGTTCGCTCACGAGCTGGATTTTCCGAGAAGCTGGTCAAGAAAGCCTCAATTGGCTTATTGGTGGAGTGCCACGCGGACTGGGGCAGGGATGCCGCTTAGAGGCGGATGCCCAATGGTGTGTCTTAGAAGGAGATGAATATGATACGGCATTTTTTGATAAGCGCAGTAAGTTTGTCCACTACTTGCCAGAAATTTTAATTTGCAACAATCTAGAATTTGATCACGCGGATATTTTTGAGAACCTTGCTGCCATTCAGAAGAGCTTTTCTCAGGTCATCCGCATTGTGCCACAAGGCGGGCTTATTTTAGCTAATGGGGATGATGAGAATTTAGCCCCACTCTTGCCAAATGCACCTGCGCCTGTGAAAACTGTAGGCATGGGAGAGGGCTGCGATGCTAGGATTGAAATTGTAAATAAACGGCCAGAAGGTTTTGAATTTCTTCTCGAGGGGCATAACTATTTTGTGCCCTTGGTTGGTGAGTTTAATTTGCGCAATGCCGCAATGGCTGTTTGCGCGGGCAAACAGGCGGGCTTAGAGCCAGCTCATATTGCACAGGCTTTAGCAAGCTTTCCCGGAGTGGCACGCAGACAAGATTTACGCGGTGAAGTGGCAGGAATTAAAGTCATTGATGATTTTGCCCACCATCCCAGTGCCATTTCTCAAGCTATTGCCGGTTTGCGCCAGCGCTACTTAAGTGAAGGAAAGGGGCGCTTGTGGGCAATTTTTGAGCCTCGCAGCAATACCAGCCGCTTAAATTTAATGCAAACTGAATTAAAAGAGGCTCTAGGGGAAGCAGATTTAGCAGTATTAGCAGCTGTGGAAAATGCACAAAAAGTGAGCAAACAAGAGCGCCTAGACCCTCAGCAAGTAGTTGATGAACTAACAGCGGAAGGTACGCTCGCTTGGCATGAGCCCCATGTTGAGGCAATTATTGAGCGCGTTTTGGCAGAAGGGCGTGAGGGAGATGTTGTGGCGGTCTTTTCCAATGGAGGCTTTGATGGCATCCACCAGCGCATGCTTGATGCCCTGCAAGGCTCTGCTGCAAATGCATAAATTGGGTTAAATTAGGATATAGTTTGCTTTCCTTAAAATCATATCCCATCTTCACTCATGCCAGCTAAAAAATCTGCCTCCACTGATACCGCAAAAGAAGACAAAGCTAATGCACAGCTCACCGCAGCTCGTGCCAAAAACTTGGATTTGGCCATTGGTCACATTCACAAAGAATATGGTGATAGCGCCATTTTCCGCATGGGTGATGGGCACCGCGTGGATGTGGATGTCATTCCAACTGGCAATTTACTCATTGACCGCGCCTTAGGTGTGGGTGGATTTCCCCGCGGTCGCGTGGTGGAGGTGTATGGTCCTGAAAGCTCAGGAAAAACAACGCTTACACTCACTGCTGTAGCTCAAGCACAAGCACAAGGCGGTTTAGCAGGTTTCATTGATGTAGAGCACGCGCTAGATCCAACTTATGCACGCAAACTTGGGGTAAATATGGATGATTTGCTCGTAGCTCAGCCTTCCTCAGGGGAAGAAGCTTTGCGTATTTGTGAGACCTTGGTGCGCTCAAATGCCTTAGATATTGTGGTTTTGGACTCCGTAGCAGCCTTAGTCACCAAACAAGAATTAGATGGTGATATTGGAGACTCAACCGTAGGAGCGCAAGCACGCTTAATGAGCCAAGCATTGCGCCGCCTCACCTCAGCAATTGCCAAAGCGCGCACAGTTTGTATTTTCACCAACCAAATTCGCGAAAAAATTGGGGTCATGTTCGGCAATCCTGAAACTACTCCAGGTGGTCGCTCATTGAAATTTTATAGCTCAGTTCGCGTGGACATTCGCCGCATTGGCGCCATCAAAGATAGTGAAGGCAATATTGCTGGTAACCGCACCAAAATTAAGGTGGTGAAAAACAAAGTTGCCCCCCCCTTTCGTGAGGCTGAATTTGACATCATGTACAATGAAGGCATTTCCTCTGTGGGAAGCTTGCTAGATCTTGCCTTAGAATATGACATCGTGCAAAAACGCGGCTCATGGTTTAGCTATGAAGGCGCACAACTAGGTCAGGGGCGTGACGCCACCAAAGAGGCAATTAAAGCTGATCTTGAGCTACAAGAAAAACTCAATGAGCAAGTAAAAGCTAAGCTTGATGGAGAAAAAGCGGACGCTTAAGGGCATATTAAAGCCCAAGGTAGGCTCTTAGAGGTACCTAATGCCATTATACCACTTGCTAAAATGAACTGGTGAGTGGTATTAATCTTCACTTGCCGGAGGAACCTCCAACTTAGCTCGTTCTTTACGGTTTTTAATTTCTTTTACTATACTCTCTCGCCCTAAAGGCAAGGGAGTACTTCTTGTCATCTCTATAGGAATTGCTTTAGTCCCTTTCTTACCACGAGAGTTATAGAAAAAAAGTTGTTCTCGTTTATCAGAATTTGGTTTCATTCTATTTTGATAGATAAGTTTTTCTTTTCCATTCTTTGGATTTTTTACATAAAATTTATATGAGATAGATTTATTGACATTTTTCTGCATTGGTAAAACCCCAACTCTTTTTGGATTAAGGGAAACTTCTTGATCTCCAAACCTAGCATAAATGGTTAAAGAGCTCACATTCACGATCCGAACCCCTCCCAAAGGAAACGCTGCTAGAGAATTATCTAGTGTGATTAATCCAGAATTATTTACGCTGAGCTTTTCATTAGCTGATAGCTTATAAAGCACTAAGCTAATATCTCGCCCAACTGGACCAGAAGGTAAAGTAAGCTGTTTCCAGTTTTGCCAGCGATTCGATTTGCCCACTGCTAAGTTTAATTCTAGTGTTTGATTAGCGGCTAGCGGGACATCTAAAGCGTCTATGATCCTATTCAAAGACAGCCCCTTGGTACGCGGAAATTCAACTGGCTTCTTACCAGAGGTTTTTCCAATTACTTTTAAGGAATCAGGGAGATTTTTGTCCTCTATATGAGGATCATCAAGCAAAATATAACTAATTTTAGTTAGCGGTATTTCTTCTTCTTTTTTTTCACCATAAGCGTATTTTGATAAACAGCTCAAAAAGAAAATGAACATCAATTGATAGATTAATTTCATAAGATAATTAGAGTCTTAGGTGGCACAGCGATGAACTTGTAAAGTAACTTATCACTTCAACCCAAATTATGCATTTAGAATTGAGAAAAAGCGTTGATCACAGCTAGTACTAGGCCGTTCGCCGATTTTTGGCATTATAAATCATTTTCAGTAACCCAGCGTTGAGAAACAACTTTAAAACGCCTTCCAAATCTTTTATTAATGTCACTCAACTCACTATTATTTGATATGGCCGCTGTTTGTTGATTTTCAACAACCACTTTGTCTTGAGGGCGGTTACCAAAACTAAGTTCCTCTACTTCACGGTCTTCATGGTGCAAAAATTCAGGAATTCTCTGCACAGTAATTTCTAAATATCGGCGTGCACCCTCTCCAGACTCCTCACTTGAGCCAAAGCTACGAATGATAAATGTGTCCCCTCTTGTCGTCATCGCGGGCAATAGTGGCTCTAGAATATCTTGTTGGGTAATCCAACCTGCTAGGCCCCAAGTAACCCATTCGTCAAGTAAATCTGCCTCTGAGAGTTTTTGACGAAATTCTTGTGGAGTTTCTGAGGCAAATCTCCGAAATCCGTCTCTACCCCTAATTGCGTCACCATTTGCTGAGAACTCTCTCGGTTGTATGCGGTCCACTCGAGGAGGCAAATCATTTAATGCCTCATCCTGCATTAAGCCATCGTTTAACTCTGCCCTGAGAATCGCTTCTTCTAATCTGCTTCTTCTTGCAACAGGAACATCTTCAATTCTGGTGGCAAGACTCCAGCTATTAGATGTTTTGCTTTGCGTTGTTCTTACAATTTGCTCTTGCTCCATGGCTTGGTTAATCAGCGGTCTAGAGACAAAGTCAGAAACAGTCAGCACAGGACCTCTCTCTAGATTCACTTCCACAATTTTTTCTGCCAATACATAAATTTCCTCATCGGTGAGTAAATAAGCACCTGAGTGAGCAGCTGGATCAAAGTAGTCCAGTGTTCGCTGCGCATCTGGGTATAAAGGTTTCATTGTACGAGCAAACAAGGTCCCTTCTCCATCTCCAGCAATTTCACCCTCAATGGTTTCTCTAGTTTGCCCTCGCAATGAGGCTAAGAAAGCCGCCCAAGCATGAATATTTGTTGAGTTGAGATTAAATGCACCTTCAAGATACAAGCCTGAAGCGGCAAGACCGTAACCAGAAGCGGCGATTTGCGCCTGCTCTTCTGAACTTAGTTTAGCTGGAACTATACGGCTATTGAGGGCAGAAGATTCCCAGTCCCAATCTAAGGAGTTACTCTCATCATAGCTTAAGGTACTAAGAAAAAAATCATCCAATAGATAATGATTGAGCTTGTAAGCAAAGTCATAAGTCATAATATCAGCAGTGTGATCACTGCTTAGGTCTTCCTCAAAGTCTGTTTTAGAGCCAGACCACGAACCATACTCAACAAGGTCTTGAAATTCCATCTCTCTTACTTTTGAGGCGGATTCAAAAGGCATGCCCACAGTTGCGTTCCCGATAAGTGTACCATTTTTTGCTCCAGGTGCCCACGGCCAGCGAGGGTTTACTTCTGTGACATGAGAATGCACTGTTGAGTCCATACTTGCGCGGTAATTAGCCATTCCATGCCCAAGGGGGTAGGAACTAATCCATGCTAAATTATTCCAGTCTGCATGGCGAAATTGAATTAAAGAAAGGGCATTCCAACCTTCGGAAGGCACATCAAAATAAACATACTCCCTTGCCTCATCTGCCCCAAGCCTATCTAACATGAAAGGGGAACCAGAAACCAAATCTCTGTCATTGATTTTGTAATTCCCATCCAAGGTATTACTAAACATATCCGCATTTTCACGAGGAAAAATGAGCTGCCCAATTGTGTGTGAATTGTGTGATGCAGCTAAGATATGATCTGCCATTCCATGAAATTGGGCAATAGGGCGCATATTAAATTGCGCTATGAAGGGCTGCCTTTGGAAGTAATCAGTAACTGTGTTTCCATCTTGACCGAAATTATCTTCATAACTATCGCGATCATCCATATAGCGAATTCTTGCTGTAACCCCCCATCGAGAAGGAGGAGAATTTCCTCCCATATCTTGATATGACCCGAGATGTCTGTTTCCCACACCATCATAGTCCGTGCTGATATAATTATACCCTCTGAGTGATCTATAGCTTGCCCCTACTCGATTTGTCCAATGCTCACCCGAACCAGCAAGCGAAGCGCAGGTTCTTTGAACTAAAGGATGATTTGTTGCCGTAAGATTGGGAGTAAACACATCACCTTCTGCCATGCTACTAACGCCATTATCTAACAAGGCAAAAAGCATAATGTCCGTGGATTTTCTTGATAAGGTAGTGGTAGTATTCCCTTGAGCATCTACATCAAAAATATATAATTCTTTACTATCAATAGGATTGCCATCTGAATCTTGAAAGTATTCTTGCTTCTCTGCGCTATCAAAAGCAACTCCTGCCGGTACATAGTAGGCTGAACCATCTGGCACTTTGGATGCAGAAAGGATATTATTAAGCACATTCGAGCGATCATACAGTGCAGAAACTGGCGAACCTGCTTCTACAGGGCCCGTAACTGCTCCAGCTGCTGCACCAGCAGTTGGATTAGCGGTAAAGACCAATGCTTCCCCTGCCTTAATTTCAGTCGGCTCTAGATAAAAAACAGCATAATCTCGATGAATAAAGTCTTGCCCATCACCATCCATATCCGTGAGTTCACCCTGACCTACTCGATTGGTAGGGATAAGCTCATCTGCAGCTAAGTAGGCTGTCACTTCAACTGATTCTGTGGAAGTACTGCCATCAGCAGCTGTTGATTCTATGTCACCACGGAATTTAAATCGCATTTGAAATGGCTCTGCATCATCTGAAAAATCTTCTGGGTTATCACTAAAGCGAAATTTGATTGGCATAGCCACGAGATACGCTCTTTCTGGCAAATCAACGGAGTAAGGATTCCATAGTGTTACCTTGGGGTGTAGATGGGTGTAAATTAAATCTCCCTCTGTCGTATCCTCCCGTGTTGGCACATGCCACAGAGAACTCTCAGTCATAATTGGATGAAGGCGCTGGACGAACTCTCCACCGGGATCACTTGCACTACCTACTGAACTACCTTGTTGAGATGGAAATGGACTTTGATACGAGCTTGCCCAGTTCCCTACTAGATTATCTGTATTCAGAAGTTGATTGTAGTAATAATCATCCATTTCACCTTCGTCCACCAGATCATACAAGCGAGCATATCTGCGCAAAATCTCAAAGCTTGGGTTAAATTCATCAAAGAATTTCCCCGGTATAATGGGAGCAATTTGCTGTTCATCTTCGAGTTCAGCTGCATTTCCTGCATCCCGTTTTCTCACTCTAGCATCCAAGAAATCTTCGCTAGTAAGACTTTCATCACTAGCAGAAAGGTAAGAACTTAGATCACCTTGCAAACTACCCAACCTAGCACTAGAAAAAACACGCCGATTAGGAATCACGCTGTAAGCACTTTTCGCATCTATCCAATCACTGCTTGAGCCAACACCTAAAACTACGGCGTCTTGATAAGAAATAAGTGTATTTTGGCTTAACCCCTTCCAAAGCGCGTCCGCATCTGCTGGTAAATTTTTATTTACAGACAAGGAAACATTCTGAGAGAGAAGCTTTTGTGCCCAGTCCCAATCATTTTCAGTGTAGTTCATTACTGTAGTATTCTCCTGCGCACTAGGTCTGAGTGAAGCCAGCATGGATTGATCTTGGATAAGAAAACCAAAGCTACCTGTAAAGTTTGCCTGCGCATTTTTAAATCCGCCCGTACTTAGCTGTTCTCTTCTTAGCTCTTCCTGATCTATGAGGTTTACCTCTATTTCTGAGCTGAGCGTAGTTTCTGGACTTAATGGATCAAGTGAGCGATAATTTGCTAGACTAATACTTTTCTCTGAACTCTCCGCTGTTGGATCAAAATCTATTCCACTACCAAGATAACCAACCAAAAGACTGGGGCGAGCTTGCGCAGAAAAATCTGTTGAGTCATCTAGCGCGTTCACCATCCAATTCCATTGAGTTACATTAAAGTTACTTTCATAATCTGCTTCATTGTAATAGCCAAAATAACTATACCTTCTATCAGTCAAGCCTGTTTGAAAGGGATATGGACCTTCGTTATTGTCATCCAATCTACCAACAATCGGGTAATCAATCCCATTGTACTGATAAGTTGTGGCAAATACAGCGGGAACAAAACGCCGATTTTCGTTCAAAGTAGCTATTCCATCGGCAATCACGCCCTCCCCACGGGCTACTGCTTGCATCTGAGCTGGAGCAGTAGCACGCAAGTCAGAACCTAGCATTTTCTGCATTTGACCAAGGGCTAAACTAGCAGATAGCCTAGCATTTGCTTCAGCACGCAATTTGTCTATCATTGGTTGAGCAACGCTTTGCTGAGCCCGCACAAAAAGCAGCAAGCCCGTAACAAGCACTACTAAGAGAAGAATAATACTCAAAGTAAACACTAGAGCAAAACCTGGACGCTGAGAATTTTTTTGCACACTAGAGCTTGAATTTCCTAAGAATTTCTTATTAATCAGAGCAGGTCTTAGAAAAGGCAGAAGTCGCTTTGGAGAATATTGAAAAATCGCCTTCATAAAAAATTTTGGCTAATCAGAGTGAATACTTAACTTCAATTGTACATACATATTGTCTTCGTGGCAAGTTTTTTCAACAAAATAAAGCTTTTCATACGCTGTTTTATGTTTTTTGCATTACATTTATGTCATGAATCAATGGAGTTTAGACAAGGCTCGTGATCTGTATGGGCTAGATCGCTGGGGAAATGGCTATTTCAAACTCACAGAAGAAGGTGAGGTCGCCATCATGCTCAAAGATGGTCAAACAGAGCTAGCAGCTTCCCTACCATCTCTTATCCAAGGTCTGAAAGAGCGTGGCGGAGAACTGCCCTATCTTTTGCGTTTTCGAGATTTGCTTGATGAGCGCATCTCTGCACTTAATGAAGCCTTTCTAAGCGCTATCAAGGCATCAAACTACCAAGGGCAATATCGCGGTGTTTACCCCATTAAAGTAAACCAACAACAACAAGTCATTGAGGAAATCTGCCGCTATGGTCATAAATACCATCACGGCTTAGAAGCTGGTTCTAAACCTGAACTGCTAGCCGCACTTGCCTATCTTGATGACCCACAAGCCCTGCTTATTTGCAATGGCTACAAAGATGAAGAATTTATTGAGCTCGCCCTCCTAGCAGGGCAAATGGGACGCCAAGTCATCTTGGTCATTGAAATGCCCCGAGAGCTACCGCTTATTTTGCGTGTCGCGAAGCGCCTAGGTATCCGCCCCACTCTAGGAGTGCGCTTTCGCCTCTCTGCCGCTTCTAGCGGGCACTGGGAACAATCTGGCGGAGACCGCTCAGTTTTTGGGCTCAATACCAGCCAAGTCATTGATTTAGTCGATGAACTGCGTGCTCATGATTATCTAGATTGCTTAAAACTCCTCCATTACCACCAAGGCAGCCAATTACCCAACATTCGCCCCGTGCGTGAGGCGGCAGCAGAAGCAGCTCGGGTGTACACCGCCTTAGTTGAAGAGGGCGCTCCCATGGGCATGCTTGATATGGGTGGTGGTTTAGCAGTGGATTATGATGGCAGTAAATCAGATTTTTCCGCCTCTTGTAATTACTCCATTGAAGAATACGCAGCAGACCTAGTTGAAGTCATTCAACAGCGCTGTGATGCGCAGAATATCCCCCACCCCACACTCATTACAGAATCTGGGCGTGCATTGGTTGCTTACTATTCTGTGTTAGTGTTTAATGTACTCGATGTAACAGAGTTTCAAACTCCAGAAAAACCTCAACTTCCAGAGCTTAAAGAGGGGCAAACACACCACGAAATGCTCCAAAACCTTCGGTTTGTCAGCGAGCATTTGCAGCCTCAAAACCTCCAAGAAAGCTACCATGATGCGCTCTACTACCGCGATACTCTACGCCAAGGCTTCAACCATGGAGGCGCATCCTTGCGCGATCGCGCCCTTGGGGAAAAATTCTTCTGGCACATCTTTACCCGCGTTGTCCAAGAGCTGCGCCAACTAAAGGAAGTACCTGAAGATTTAAGAGATTTAGAAGCCAGCTTAAGTGATTTTTACTACGGCAACTTTTCCGTCTTTCAAAGCCTACCAGATTCCTGGGCAATTGACCAACTCTTTCCCTTAATGCCGCTTCATCGCTTAAATGAAGAGCCCACTCGCCAAGGGATTATTGCGGATATCACCTGTGACTGTGATGGCAAAATTGACCGCTTTGTGGACACAGAGTCCGTACGCAAATCCCTCCCCTTACACGAATTACGCGAAGGAGAAGATTATTTGCTAGGTGCATTTCTAGTAGGCGCGTACCAAGAAACCCTTGGCGACTTACACAACCTCTTTGGAGACCCCCATGTGGCAAGCATTGCCCTAGAAAACGGCAAAATTACCTACACTCGCGAAGTAGAAGGAGATACCGTTGCCGATGTTCTTTCCTATGTAGAGTACCAACCCAAAGAACTGCTCAACCAATTTCGCGCCCACGCAGAAGCAGCCGTGCAAGCAGGGAAAATTAGCGTACAAGAGCGCAGAACCCTACTAGAAGCATATCGACAAGGCTTAGATGGATATACTTACTTTGAGGGTTGATAGAAAACCACAGTCGTATCTCAACAGGACATTTTACACTTCAAAAGCTAATGCATATTCTGGGTTTAATTCAAATGATAAACTCGCACGAAAAAGCGGCAAAGCTCAAGTGAACTTTGCCGCTTATGTTAAATTTATTTATATATTAAGCAGCAGGAGGAGCTATTGGATCAATGATGGTTATTGTGCCATCGGGATAAATATCATCATCTGTATCAGTATAGACAGTTGGATCAGTTTCAGTGTCAGATTCGATGCCATTAGCATCATTAATTACTCCTCGGATAATATCTTTGTTTAGTGTGGCAACAAGTGCTACTTTTCCACCTCTTGGGTTATCAGAAAGTTGTGTCGTATCATCCATCATGATAGGAGCACCAGAGCTTTCGTCTACGCCTTTAACAAAAGAATAGGCATTTGTTCCACCAGGAAGAATACTTCCTGCAGTCGTCACGTCTGAATTTTCATTCTTTACTGAGGCAATACCTGGCGCAAGAAATAACTTCTTACTACCTGCATCCAGATGCTCTTCGATGAAAAGATCTTCAAAGGCAGCATTAGCTGTAGTTGCAGCTTTTCCCGGCATTTCACCTTCTTCAATAGTGTAGGCAATAATTTGCGTAACAATTTGTGCCATGTTGCTAGAAGATTGAGTAATTCTTGCTTTTCCAAGTGCTTTAGTAGCTGAAGGAACAGCAATTGTAGCAAGGATGGCGATCACAGCGATAACCACCAAAAGTTCAATCAAAGTAAAACCTTTGCGTAGGTTGGGTAATAGGGTTGTTGTTTTCATATATAGTTTCGTTTATTTGTTTAATTAGATTCAATTAATTCTTTCAAAGAAAATAAATAATGAAAGGAGATAAATGTTGAATCCATTTTCATTATACAAAATTGCATGGACGGTGTCAATACAAAATAAGAAAAAAAGTGAATTTTCTTTCTTATTTGTCACAATACACTGCTTTGAACCAAGCTTTTTGAGCTTGATTGGAGGAAAAAGAGTTTAAGCTGTTGAAGGATGGGCTTTCTTCACAGCTCTGATGTCAATTTCTTGGCGTCTTCGCGAGAGAATCTGTTGTGTCATGGTACCATCTAATGGCAACTAAGGAAAACACGGAAAGTCTGCTTACCTCAAACAATTAACCAAGCAAAAATGGCTTTCCCCTACCAACCAAGCCCCAAAGGGGCGAAAGATACCAGCATAGCCCGCAGGGCTATGA
>JAOXNJ010182210.1:0-10481 GCA_028566655.1 Metis holothuriae
GCCACGCCCCGCGGCTGCGAGCGTCGGAGTTGGGCGTGGCGCGGCGCCAGACGGTGGCGACGCGAACTCGGGGTCGGCGTGCCGTAGATCAGCACCGGAGAAGCACACGCACTCTGCAACAACAAAGCTTCTTTACCTCACTATACAACATTTCACTACATTGGGAGCAAATATGTGCGATTGGAGGCCAACTTTGGTCGCATGAGAGGTCGTCGGTCGACTCAATGTGGAGTGAGTCGTTGACTTTCGACTTTGGAAAGCGTCGCCAACTTTGGCACACACACGACCGAAGCCTTGCCCCAAGTCTGATTCTGTGATTAGGGAACAAAGGTTCAATCCACGCAAGTTGTGGTCCGAGTCAACTGTACCATACAATTAGTTCTGCTGCAGTGCTGACTTGGCCTTACATAGGTATGTACTTATGTACTAAGCAAATTTGGTGGCCTTTAGGGCCACTTTGATGCTGGAACCAAATTCGATTTGGAGTCGCTTTCAAAGGTCGATTAAATCGTGCCATTACATAACACTCGTAAAAAGCAGGGAAAATCAGTCATGCTTTTCTAATAAAAAAGATCCTTTTTTTCTCTTTTTTTTCTAATTTTGTTTAACATAAGTTAGAGAGTGCGACTATAAAAGTCCATTTTTCTCCATTAATATCATTTGGCCTTTCTGAGGTCCTTAAGAAGCTCACCAAATTGTGCAATCTCTCCCCAAATAAGCTTTGCTCGGAGCCAATTACTCAGCATTAACATTACTATAAGAGCTTAAATGAAGCTTCCAAAAAGAGAGAAAGCACTTCTTTTGTCTCTATTTGCTCCTATGTCCAATATTACAAAATATAGTAGACTAAAAAGAGATTTTTTTTACGCACCTGGTTCTGATCGGCCAGAAGCACGACGGGTCTGTAGAGCAGTGAGTCCCTGCCCGAGTCCTTGCTGCTCCTCTTGCTGCTGTTGCCCCTCCTCTCTCCGTTCCACAGACCTTCAAAGATTGGTATAAAACGAAGTTATACAATATTTATGTAATAAATGTTGTATAAGAAGATAGTGCATGGTAATCTGGTGTCAAACGATGTTCGTTATCGTCGTTGGGGGCGTGTCTCTGGCTCTGGGGGGCGTGGCCCCTACATAGAAGCAGCTCGATTTGGCTTTCAGGTCACGTGTGGCGATGCTGGATGAGAGCACGTGGTTCTACACGTCTTGGGTCCGACCCAGGATTTGCCCTGCCCAAAAACTTCTACCCCAACCTGAGCTCACCCCAAGACGCCAAGGGAACCCTATTTTACTGTCTTTCCACTACTTTTTGCTGTAGAACCACCTAGTACACTCCTTATTTACTACTTCTATTTTGTGAGTAGGTAAAAGGTGCCAGTACTCATTGTACTACATACTTGGACATTTACAGTGTACTTTAGGTACTGTGTAGTAAATACGAGTACTATACGTACTGTAGTTGTATGTAGTGTTCTTCGATGGTGGCCAATTGCAAGCTCACAATTCCCCTCCGACACCTCTTCTCCTTCCCATACGACTATACTACAACATACTTTTATTATTACTTCATACTACTACCATTGCTAATATGTACTTTATGTACTTTGACTTCAATAACAATGAGTGTGTATGAGACTGTAAAAACATTGAGAAAGCCATCTTGTCCTCGTTGGTTGTCGAGAAACTTGCTCCCCTCCTCAACCCAAGCATTTTTTGCCCCCAAGAAGTCACTATTACTAAAGCCAATTCGGTATGTGGAAGGACTTGGATCGAAGTTAACTCGATTGAGGCCAGTCCCCTGTGCAATTGCTTGATGAGGATAATAATGGCAGTAAGAAGTAATAACAAGAGAAGGAAGTCGTTAAGGGAAGATGAGGAAGAAGTAGTTTGTATGTACTTATGATAGGTAAGAAAAAAGTCTTCTGATAAAGAAGTTAGTGCTCGTAATTGTTCTACTGGTAAAAGTTAAAATGCCTTCATTAATGATACTATTTTGGATTAATGTCATTTTTACTCTAATTAAGTACTAAATAGATCATTTAAAGGGTCCAATAACAAAATGGTTGTTGTTGCAAATGAAGTTGTGAGTATTAAGGCAATCATTATGGATTGAAGAACGAAAAGTATGTTGATTATGCACTAATGAATGTTCTTATTAATAGGTACCTGCATAAACCGATTCGTAGCAATCTTCCATTCCGGACGAGTTTGACGACATCCTGAGGTTGTTGTGCTCGTTGAAGGAGCTGAGACTGGCGTTGAATTGGCGTCTTGAAACCGGCTGGGGCGTGCGGAAGAAGGGCTGCAACTGGTGCGAGGAGCGCAACACCAGCTCCGACGCCAACAGGGTCGGCAACGTCGACACCGACGACTTCGACGAAGAGCTCTGCAAACCAATCAAGTGGTAGTGCTTTTGCCAATGGGAAATGGCCATTAGTAAAGTAACACATGGGTTTTATGCCCTTAATACAGGAAATAATCAAAGGTTTTCTATGTATTTATTATTTGTATTAGTTAATGTAAGTAATACATGGTGAAAATAGTTAGTAGTGAATATCAAAAAAGCTTTCTAGTATTGTAAGTGCTTTGAGAAATGGCCAAATCTAACCTTGAAAGCATCTCTCCACGGGATATTTACCAGTCAATCCCTATTTACATTACTTATTTAGAGCTGTGCATTACGTAATCACTTGATCACTACACAAGCTTTAATAATCATTAGTGGTAATTTGGAGAAGGGTTGTTATTACTCACACTTCTGGCGGATGAGGTCGATTGTTGCATTGCCTTGTCCTCCTTGATGATGTTGGTGGTGGCGTAGGGCCCGTTCAGCTGCTCGGTGTCCACCTCGGCGTAGAAGTCCGTCTCGTTCACGTAGACGTGCGTCTTCCCCAACACCTCCTCCGAGTCGTCCCTCACCACCACCACTTTCATCATCAATTGTACAATAATCAATAATTAAAATATGTACAATATACAATACTTGTGCTATAATATCTTTGGATATTTAGATGTTGTACTAGCTAGTGCTTTTATGCAAATCCCTTAATTGTGACCCCATCAACGATCACACTAAAGCTCTCAAGGCCAACAATATGGTCACACACTGCATGCACAAAAGCCCTACTTAGACTTAACAAGTATTATGTTATATTGAAAGTAATTCATAGTACTAAAGTAACATGTACTAAGTGCTTTATTTAGTCTTAGTAGTACATGTACTTTAAAGTAGTATTTATTAGTACATGTAATAGTAAGTTGTTGTTGTGAAAGGACTCTTGTTGTTGTTAAGGGACTCTTGACAATGGGCTTATTAGCATACATAGTGCAGGGGCATTTGCTCTACAGTAGATAAAGTGCTCTAAGTAAGGCTACTTCCTCTGAAAATTGCTCTTATTGACATCGGAATTGTCGCTGATATCGCTCATTGTAATTGATTTTTACTCTAACAACGTACATATTGTAGTCGTTAGTCCTTATTTTGTAGTCCTTATTCCTTTAGTCGTTGTCCTTATTCCTTTAGTCGTAGTCCTTATTCCTTTGGTCGTAGTCGTTATTGCAAGGTAGTAGACATATGTACCCATATAGTCATTTTGTTGTACCCACTGTCTACTGTACGTACTACTGTAATAACTGTATGTCATAGTACATTGTGTCTTTCTGGTGTGGTTTGGGTCTGAGAAGAGCCAAATTTGGTCCGTGACAAATGGAGAGAGGCCTGGTGGCAAATGAAGAAGAAGCGTCAAGACGTGAACACATACATTGTTATCACTACTACTATACAGCCTATAATACAATACTTTATTACTGTAGGAACTTATTATATGAGGGTGAACAAAGAAGTTTGTTGTTGGTGGTGGTGTGGTCGTAGGCCGTAAAATTGCTTCAATCCCAGCTCCATTCCCAAGTCAGTCTTTCTTTAGTCCTGCTTTCCTTTTAGTATAAGGTGGTTTAGAGCATGTTCTATGTGAGTGTGTGTGTGTCACCACATCGCATATTTCACCTGACAGCCCTTTTTTTTCTCAAATATTGTGTATTACATGAAGTTAGCCACTTGTCAAAAGTGGCTGGTGCTTTTTTATGTGTCCTTTTTTATGTGTCCCATCTACTACATCAACTACTGTATGTGCTTTGTACTACAATAATGCATAATTTTTGTTTACCTCCGTAGTCGTGAAGAGCTGGTTTGTCATTGCTGGCACTTCTCCTGATGCAAATGGCGACTAGGAAGAGCAGAGCGAAGAAACAGAGAAGACAAGAGAGAATAGCGAAAAACCAAAGTTCCTCTATCAACAAAGTTTTCGATGAAGTCTTCAGAACCTCTTGATTTTTGCCCACTTCAAATTCAAATTTCCCGCCAAAATTGGCGTCTGCACTCACCGCCTCTTCATTATAGGGACCGACGCCAGCAGAATTGAAGGCAGCCACATAAACTCTGTAGTGGTGAATTTGACTCAAATTGTACAAAATCAACGATCTCGAGTTGGAACTGTGTATTGTGAAGTTTCTGTAACTATCATTATTATTGTCGTTATCTCTCTTTTTGCTTTTATTACTCTTCTCTTTCTCTATGACCACTTTGTATCCCTTCAATTGTCCGTTGATCGAGGAAAATGGCGGCGATTGCCAGTGCACAATGGACACGCTCTCGTTGATTGGCTGAACTCTTATCTCTGAGGGAGGAGCCGAAGGAGCTATTAAAAGCAATTAATTAAAGTAATTAATTAAAGTAATTAGGGTAATTAGGGTAATTAAACATTTTTTATTAATAAATGTGCACTTTAAATGACATTTTTAACTAATTTTATATACACAAAGCATAATTAACGATTAGAGTTCCCTAATAAAGCTTCTTTGTTCTGCTCTAAAGAATGTTTTTGTTGGAGTTGAGTAGGTACAGTGTCTCTTATAATAATGAACTTTGGGTGGCCACAAAAGCTTCATTAGTGCTTAATTCACTTTTTAGAGACAATTTTGAGTCAAACTGCTAAATGCACCTAAATAAAAAGTCTCAATATTTGCCAAGTAGCTTAATAATAAGCTAGTTTGAAGTACAGTACATATCTTTTAATTGCTACAGAGTATGAGTTACATGGAAAAGCATGTTTATTGTGTATCCAAAGTTGGTTTCCACTCGACAAGCTCTCCAAACTTTATACGTTTTATTCCATGGGGAATATGAAGCTGTATATGAAGCTGTATATAAAGCAGCTCGACTTTCATTAGTACTGCAGGTAATTAATAAGTCCCGTTGATGTTCTCGGCCGAGTTCGTCTGTCCAATGTGCGTCCCGGAGCCCAAACAATCGCCTGGAGTGACGCATTCGACTCGTTGTTTCGATGAAAATATACCTTTTTCATTAACAAAAAGTGTAAAATAACGTTAAATATGGGTTCAATTCATTAATGAAATAGAATATAACAAACTGGCAATGCGGTAAACTTCTCCTTTTTCTCTCTTTCTCTCTCTGCACTAATTACGAAGTAGACGCATAATATACGTAGGTAACTTTCATTGTTTACATTTACTACTTTATTGTCATTATTTCAGCAATTTCTTGGAATATAATTCGAATGAAGATGCTAGTAAAAGTTCTTCATTATTATTAGTGCTTTAATTAAGACCAAGTTTATGTACATTGAAGTTCTGAAAGAAGATTAAAATGACGTCTTACTCTCTTTCTAGCGACGTAATTGTTGACTTAATGCGCTTAATGAAAGACTTTATTATATTGTTGCTCATTATTTGTGAGATGTTCGACCAAAATGATTACTCGGAATTGTCTACTATTATAAAAATTACAAGGTTCTTTACATTTACATTTTAGTAAATTTCAGTTAAATCAGAGTATAATGTTACGTAATACTCGTATCTTACCTTCTTCCTTGGTGAGAGCCAATCTGAGATTGGATGGCGCCGCCTTGATTCTGTTCCTGAAGGCGACGATGAACACGGCCAATCTGGTCCAGGGCGTCAACGACGTCAACGTGTGCGACCGCACGCTAGACCCGCCCAACGTCAACGTGTCGCACTTGCTCATGTCCAGCGTCTCCTTGCTCTCCTTGTTGTTGTTGTTGTTGTTCTCGTTGTTGTTGTTGTTATTGTTGTTGTTGTTGTTGTTGTTGTTGTTGTTGTTGTTGTTGTTGTTGTTGTTGTTGTTGTTGTTGTCCTTGTTGTTGTTGTTGTCGTTGTTCTCGTTGTTGTTGTTGTTGTTGTTGTTGTTGTTGTTGTTGTTGTTGTTGTTGTTGTTCTGGACGCAGACGTGGACGTGGAATCCCTCGATGAGTCTGGCGTACTTCCGCACCTTCAATTTGCACACAATCATATCGATTGATTGATTAGACTCAAATACTTACATGATTCAATACTTATGTAATACTTCTTTATTAAAGAAGTAATAATATTTTATAGACTTTTATTAATGGAAGAAGAACTACATATAAATGCATTAATAAAAGTACATAATGGTGAGTATTGGTATTTGGTAATAATGTTGGCAATAAGAGGTTTGCTGTAGTGTGCCACTTGACTTCTCCTTTTATTGCAGACAATTGAGAGCAACGATTGAATGACCTTTGACTTTCTCATGCATATTGCATGAGCCCCCAAAACCGGATGGGATCGAGCCAACTTTGGGAATAAAAGTATTTTTTTTAAAAAAGTCAATAAAAAGCACCTACCAATGTAACTTTACTACCTACATGTGAAATCATATATTGTCATTTTGTTATACTACTTTTATAGTAATGACCACTAATAAAATGCATCTTCTATTAAAAAGGAAAGCTATGTAAATATATAGAGTTTCAATATAAACGTACAGCTAAACGTATATTACGTACAGCTTTTAAGAACTGTGATAAAAGGGAAAGTTTGCTATAAAGTAAACAGAAGGTAAGGAAAAGTTCCTCTCTATCTATTTGTCGTGTCTCCCTTTTGTCAAGGATCCGAGATTGCAAACATCATTTACTACTTTTACCATTACTTTTACTTATTCTTACTATTACTACTACTATATTTTACTTTTTACTACTTTTACTTATATCAAATCATTCTTTGTCTCTTTATTCAGCATGTTTTGTACTGAATCAATTATTAAATGAAGCTCCTACTCACCTCCCATTGCAATCTGGCTCTTGTGGATCCGAGTACACGAATTTGTTGCAGAAAGACGATGTCACTCTCCGCCAATCTTCTTCTCACCTCATCATCATCATTATCACCTCCATTATCTTTATTATCGTCTTTTTTACTGTTGATCTTGATGACGTCTGATAAGGGACTTGGCGGCGACAATCCCTGTTGATTGCGGGCCCTCACCACGAACACCATGTCGACGTCCGACTCCACGTGGGTCAGCGTGAACCTGGTCTGCGACACCGACGTCGTCGCAATCACCCAGAACTGCAACCTCCTCAGCTTCGGGCTGGACACCAAGAAGTACTCCACCTATGTACAAACATTTACTCAAATTCATCATATAAGTTAGAAATTGTACTATCAATGACAAATTGTAACAAGTAATGAGAGCTACAGTGTATTGTTTTGACCATCTGTTATGTTACAGCCTATTAGGGATGACAGACAGATGGACTTTGTGGTTTTTGTTGTCATTGGCTGATGGGAATATTGCATGCTTTTCCTCAAACCCCTTTCTTATTGTCACATTCATAGTAGACAAGTGAGGAAATGTGCTTACTTACTTAGTCCCAAGGGATTATGAGGAACCTTAACAGATACAACAAAAGTTACAGAAATATTTACTTATTGTTTTCTAATCCTTCTCATAATTGCCTGTGCTGACCCATTGTAATAATAGTGCTAAATGTCTTAAGTACTTAAGATTCTTAATTCCCCAATTCTTAATGACTTCTCCACCTTTTGTAGTAGTAAAGAAGTTATTTAACCTTTCACATTTGCACTGCTTTTTTTACTACCATTTTAGGAAGAGGTCCAAAGCAATCTTGAGCCAGATCTCTCCTTTGTTAAGGAAACAGAGCCAGGTCACTGTAATGAAAGCCATGCTCATTCATGGGGGGTCATTACTGTACTGCAATATCATAAAGGTAGAGTCCATAAAGTATGTACTTCTTTTTTGACATTTTTGGCCTAAAATCCCTGCTTTTTCTTGTCCTTTTATATATAACAATTACTGTAATGAAATAGGAAGTACAGTAAGTAAAGTTGTTGGCAGAGAATGAGTGTTGTTAGTGGCAGGGAAGGGGGCAAAAGTTTCGTTTGGCCAGAAGCTTTCCAAGTCTCTAAGGAGCCCAGGGAAAACGAGAATTAGGACATTACTTGTTATAGGTACAATAGTAGTTCTTTCTACATATAACTTCTACATAATACTTCTATTTAGGTACTAATGTATGACTACTCTTGATGTTTTGTTGGGCATTAGTACTGGAAGGGACTGAGTGGTTCTGAGTAGTCGTAAAAAGTTGCCATGAGCCCACAATGGTCATAATAGTCCAAACAAGCTTGTATTGGAAATGGTGTTGGTTGTTAGCTGAAACGATTCGTCTCATTGCTGGTTCAGACACTCGATGCCCACATTGCACCAAGAAGAACATTACTTACAAGAACTATTACTGTTACCACTTACTTTTACTTGCTCTAAACACTTTTTTGGCCCAATTTCCTACTTTTAATGCTTAGTGTAAAAGCTCTGTAATAGTACAGTGCTGTGGCAAGTTGTTAGCCCGACTAACGAGCTGACCGTTCTTGGCCCCTGATGATTAGCAGTCAGGAGCTGAAGAGGGACCAAGTTGCTCCAACTCTTTATTTAACACAACTCTTTATAACACAACTCTTTATAACACAAGTCTTTATAATACAAGTCTTTATATAAAAGTGTTAAAGTTAGCATTAATAATAGTTATAAGAAAGAGTAATAAAAGTATGTTTGATTACTTGGTAACCGATGATATGGGATGCGCCTCTTCTCAAGGGTTTGTGCCATTCAATGGTGACCGTGTCCTCCGTCGCCCTGATCAACTCGGGCTGGCTGGGGGAGCCGGGGAAGTCGGTGAGGTCGTTGTTCACCGTGGAATTGATGACGTCCTCCTTCGTCACCGTGATCATGGCCGACCAGGCCGCTCTGCCCGAGTCCAAGGAGCGAATCCGACATGTGTACAGACCGCTGTCACCCATCTCGGACTCTTTTAAACCCAAAAAACAACAACATTTCATTAATGATTCCTTACTTATTATGTATATTAAAATGATGTAATGGAAAAAGAGGAATACATTATATAAATAAAGGTTATATAACATAGTGTTTTATCGACAATGGTGACGGTTATTTGCAATGGACATTGATGGATTCTGGCCAGTGATAAAGTCGGTTATGACCCTACTGATGACCTTTTCCTATAATATGAACAGTAGTAGTACTAGTATATTGAATGTTTACTGTAATAAAGAAAGAAAAGTAAAAATGTAGTAATGAAGTAGTAATGAATAGTAGAAGTAAATAAGTTAGTAATAATGAATGCTACTGTATGTTTATATACTTTGGTTTAGTGTCTATTTCGTATCTTTCCTCTTTTTCAGATCTTCCTGCATGCAGTTGACGTTTGGGGGGTCACTCAGATTGTGAGTGTCGGAAATGAGGTGGAGGCAATCACATACATTGAATACCAAACTCGTGTCTCACCCACATTTGACCTAAACATTAAACCAAATTACTAAAAACCATTCACTTATTGCTACTTATTATATACCTACTATTTACTTCCATTTCAGTATTTACCTAGCTCTTTAAATATGCTCTTTATTTCCTACATTTATTGCTGTAGAACATAAAGTACTGGTCGTAAATGTAAACATACTCTTATATTATGACATTTATTTACTATACTTACATATTTACTATAAAAGTAAACATATGTTGTGTAGTGATATAAGAGACAGAGAGAAAGAGACTCTGAGATACGAGTAGTTACGACAGTTATTGTAGGTTGTATTGCCACAATAAAAAGCCTTTCTTACATAGTAAATAATAAAGAGTACAGTAGTATGTAATAAAAGTATCTTTTTATAAAGTCCTTTTTTTGTTTATTTAATACAATTTTTAGAAATTTTAGTGCTTTATAAAACTAATTTTCTTTAGTTTAATGTTCATTACTTACCCCGTATAAAGAGCGAGTTGTCTTGGCCAATTTGGAATCTCTTTGGATCGAGACTCTCCTGCAAGGGAATTCCATCCTTGAGCCAAATCGTCTCCACCTTCGTGTCGTAGGTCAAACAATTAAGTTTTAATGGAAGTCCCTCGTGAATTGTCTGATTGGAAGGACCCAATTGAATCAGGGGCGGATGCATCAATACAGTTGAATCCAGCTTTTCCGAAATTTCTTTATCAAATTTTGACTTTAATTCATCTCTTTTTTTATGGAACAATTCGATTTTGGTGCGACTCAAGGCGCCGCCAGAAGTGCTCGTGGCACCGCAACTGTAGTGACCGGAGTCGCGACTTGCCTCGAACTC
>JAOXNJ010182321.1:0-10217 GCA_028566655.1 Metis holothuriae
ACAGACTGATCACATCAGAGATCAGTCAATCATGTGACTTTGTCGACAATTCCCGTCTAATTGTTTTTCAGAAAGAAATGAATCCTTCATGGCTAAAGAATCAAGAAATTATACACCGCGGATGAAAGAAGTTCTAACTCTGACTGCTCTAAAGAAGCTACAGACGGCTCAAACAGAACGAGTCTAAAACCTGACGGGGATAAGTGATCAATTAAAGTGTTGGCGGAGCGAAGCTAAAAGTTAAAAGCGAAGCTCCGAGTCAAAAAATCAAAATTTTACATATTTTGACGCGAAGCTTCGATTCACGCTTTCAGTTTCGCTTCGCTAAGCCATTTTTATTGAAATTCAAGAGTACAACATATTGGTCACTTTCCTCGTCAGGGTTGAGCTTGAGGGAATGTTCAACTACTATATAAAAAAGAAAATAAAGAATTATCTATTTACCACTCGAATGAGAAATTCACCCTAATTCACCGAGATTTCACGAATATGAGAAGTGATTTTTTCGAAATACTTTTTCAATGGGCGGCCACTCCCAGTAAGGCCACTCGCCGCGGAACATGCTGCAGCTGTGTCTGCTCTATTCCTGACTGTAACAAGATTTCAAGCCAGAGATCACACGTTTTTGAGCGTTTTTTTCGTAGTTTTACGCTTGCGCGCGTTAAAAATCGTAACTTGTGTCGTAAATCCAGGTTCTTTTGTCTTCTGCTTTTTTTACCTTTTTTTGGGTTCGGCGTGAATTCGGCTAGCGTCGGATTCTGTTCATTCTTTCTTTTCTCTTTTTTTCAGAAAAAGGTTGAAAATGAGCGCCGAGAACTCGCGCGCCCGTCCGAGCAACTTGCGCTATGCTGACTCACGCAGGTTGAGTCATACTTGCGATAATCATTAACATGCTCACAATGTGCACGCTCCGCTCACGTCTTATTCACTATTGATTTACTCAGGCGGCGTAAGCGGCCAACCTTTTGTTCATCAAATTGGTTATCAACACGGCTTCATTTGGATCAGCTGGGCCTCCGCTGGTCGATCGACGATTGTCCATCCATTGAGATTTTTTTTATCATATTTCGAAATAAAAATGAAATTTCATCATTTGCGCGAAGTTTTCATGAAATCTAGAAAAAATTTAGAGCGCAAGATCGCCTTATTTGGAAATTTCGGCGACTCTTGCTCTCCAGAAATTTTTCGAGCCGTGGCACCGCTATAAATAGCGAGAGCGCGGTCGGTTAGTTCACATTCAGAAAGATAATTTTCTGAAAGAGAGCGAGAAATGCATGCATTCAGCATTTACACTGGCGTCAGCAAGAAGGACATCTCGCTGGTCTGGCTCGGCGGGACGCAGAACGAGTCCAACTTCAACAAAAAGGCAACGAGGAGGCGACTTGAGGATGTGGCTGTCCACGACATCGCCGAAGAGGTCAAAGACAAGGCGACCGTGGGCAGCATCCGTCTCGCCGGCACTCTGCTAAAAGGACTTTCTCGAGTAGTCAGCAGAAAGGTAAGTTCTCCTCAATTGAAAGAACAACTAAATTAACTCTCTGACAGTCGGTGCATCTCGAGAAAGACTGCTTCGCGTTCAACCAGCAGCTCAAGAATATCGATAAGCCGACAAATGTTCAGCCGGACAAGACTAAAAAGTCGGACAAGCAGCTTTTCACAATGTTAGATGAACTGCTTATTGATGACTTCGATGTGCCCGATGTTACCTTGCTGCAAGATCGCAACAGGTAGGCGATTCTTGTAGCCCCTAGTCTATCTTTCTAGAGCGAGCGTCGCCGAGATCACATTGCGGGAAGAGTCCGAATTCCTCGATCCTGAAGACCTTCGTGATACGGACCCAGCTGACATGCGGCCTGAGGAAATCGCTGCGGCAGAAGAGTGGCTGCAGGTTCTCAGAGGATCGGAATTTTGGGATGATTACAAAGACGCGCTGTCAGTCGGCGAGGAAGCTCCTTCACTTACTCCGCCGTCTATCCCGGCGCCAGGTCCAGAAAACGAGCTCAATCCGGAGCAACTCGTTCCGCCAGAGTTCGTGCTTGATCCGGTGGAGCCCACTACGTCACGTGTTGATCCTCCAGAGGCAACTGCTCAGGCAAGTCAATCGTCCTCCGAGTCTCAGTTAGCCGGTCTCGAACAGAACCAGCCAGATGTCAATACTGCGGCGCCAGAAGCGACCACAATCGGCGCGACTAGTACAACAAACGAGGACGAAAACAACAACGAGTCAGTGACAGAAGAAAAGGTATGTTTAACATTTAACTTTCTTTCAACTAACTTGCTCTTTCAGAAGCGACGAAAATCGAAGGACAAACCGAAAGGGCTCTTGATCGACAAGGTCATTTCGCTTGAAGACGCCTCTCTTCAAGGACTGAGAGGAAAAGGTCTTGAAATTGACGAGTCCAAACTAACTGTCGACCCGGCACCTTTCCTGGACTTCGAAAGGATCTCTCTCAGCGGACGAGTGCGCGGAAGAGTTCTTGCTGCGAGAAGCGCAAATAGAAAAGAAATCTTCGGCGGTCTTTGCTCTGAAAGATTTCTCGACAAAGCGATAAATCGCAATTTCAAGTTAGCCGAACTTGCTCGAAAAGGTTTGTCTTAGTAAATATATTTCAACATTAAATTGTTTTTAAGCTCCGGAAAGCAATGGACAATCAGAATCGGTTTCGAGCAATCCCGCAGGCCTGTCAGCAGGCTTGAACTCCGGAGTTGATGCTTCTTCGAACGTTAACGTTGAAGGATCTCTTGGCAATCTGACCGAGGGTCTCAACAACATCACTTTCGAACACGGATCCACAGTTCGGCCGACTAAAGCAAGTACGCCCATCATCGCTGGTGCGTCTGTCAGGGCGCTTCCGGAAGCAACTTTTGCCCCGATAGTCGAAGAAAAACAGGTCCAGCCATCTGTTGAGCCCCAACTGCCTGCTGATCTGCCTGTTGTCGAATTGCCGGCACACATCCAGTTGAACGACGGTGTGGATTTCAAGGCACAGGTAAAAAACTTCATGTAACGATATCGAAAGTAAATCTCGCTCTAGATCCGCGACTGGCTTCCCGACGACGGCAGCTGGGCGAATTTTCATGACTTCTGCCATGAATATTCGCTGAAAAGATCGAAAGCAGCCTTGGCATTCTCGGCTCTTTTGGTTCTTTTGAAGGAAGACGTCGTCGACCAAAAACAGCATGATTCGTATGGCCAGATTCATGTTCGACTAAATTAGGCATTTTTCCTTTTTTTTACTGTCACTTAGTTCATTTTTCTGCGCAACTTTTTCCTGCCATTTTTAATTTCACAACTTATAAAAATATAAAAAAAATCATTGCAAATCTTCGTGCTTTTCGCTTCGGTCGTTCATTTTACCCGCAAGTACAAACCCTTTCGGGGTAAATGCCCAATAAATTGACTCTTGACAAAATGTACTCTCGCATCGCCGATTTCCCGAGTCGGGAATCAAGGAAGAGTCACAATTGTGGCAGTGAGAAATTGAAATGCGTCAGTTCTTTTTCTAGCCGAAAGATTTCTGTCCATGCCTTTTAACCAACCAATGACAAATGTGCTCATCTTGTGAGTATCACAAGACTCGTTTTTTAAATTTTTCGGAAATCAGGGAAAAAGATAAAAATGATGAATTTCGCGAGCCAGAAAATAACACAATCGCGAAAAAGACGACAATCGCAGGTAAGAATGACCGCTCTTTGCAGATTTGATAAATATTATGCAGCGAGTGGAAGAGAAAGATGTCGTTTCATCTCAGTACATGACAGATCTGGAAGGCATTCTTACAGACGGAGGAGAGTTTAAATCAAAAGAGCGGGAGAAAAGCCGCAAAACATCAACTCAAACTGTCAAAAAGGAGGGTTCCGTCAAGGTCAACTCTTGTAGGAAAGGGACTAATTAGTTGTACCCTCGGAAGTCGTAACCAAGTTGTGACGAAATCAAAGAAAGAAAAAGAGACAGCGGTCGAGCGCAGAGAATATCTCAAGCGAGGGCGTCCGTGGTCGTGATACGCCCAAGATCGATGGCAAGCAAAGTCCGCAAGTAAAAAAGAACCAGAAAGCTGCGACTAGACACGCATGGCAACAGTACATTTCGCAGCAAGCTGTTATAGCTTGTCGACAATGCGCCACACGAGTCGATATGAGCGAGGACGAAACGACGATCGTCACAATGCTAGAGCGCGACTTCTCAATTTCGAACTGTACAAAAGTTCTTTGCAAGACTTGTAAGTTAGTTTTTGTGTTAGTTTTGCAGAAATGATTTAGGCGCCAAAAATCCGGCTCTCACAAAAAACCAGAAATGTATGCAGTACTGTCAAAATCCAGAAAAGTGCAAAAGATATCCGCTTGTTGACTTCTTCATACCTCTTTACTGCGACTGGGAGAAGATCTACAGCCTGAAACAGAGTCACCTTTACGCGAGAATACTCGTGCCGAAACAGATTCAAAGCGAAAAGCTAAGATACAAGAAGAGATTCCAGTTGATTAAAATCGAAAACTCGAAGAAGCAACATAAAATTAATGAGTTGCAGAAAATGCGAAAATTTTTAATCGTGAAGGAAAAGCAGCTTTAAATTAAAAAGATATATTAATTAAACCTTTCCGGTTTTTTATGCGCTTTAAAAAGTCAAGAAAAATGGCAGAAAACCTGCAAAAGGCCTTCAATGACAATAATATGGTAGAATCAAGAACCAAACAGATGGCACAATATATCAGTTCTGCAAAAGGGATTTACGTAAGTCACATCCTTTATCTTTAACATTACCAAAACGTCAATTAAGAATCACTGCAACGTATTACGCGAGCGATGTGGTCTTCTGAAGAAAAAATATGGACAAGCAAAGCAATACAAATCTTCACTTGCGGAGCAAATAAAAAAGATGCGATTATAAACTGTTGTAAAACTGCCTATTTTCAAAAATAAAGCAAAAATTAGATTAATAATAAAACAAATTAAACCATTCAATATTTTTGGGTATAATAATATCATAACATAACATAATTTGCCGATTTAAATTGCAGCAAATATTCACTTCAAGCAATCAACTCAATTCTAAAATTAATCACTCCCTTTTTTTGACAAATTCGACTTCGCGCGTGGAGCTAAAAACTAGCCAATAGCCGCTCTATTCGCTGTCCTAATCTTCAAAAAATCGTTTCCTGGCTTTCGCGAGAAATTCTTCACTTTTAACGCTGATATGCACTCATAAATGTTCAATTTCTGTTTTTGCTTCGTCTAGTGTTTTTTAAAAATGAATTTTTATTCTAAATAGGCGTTTATTTCGATCAAAACCGTTCACAGACATTTACGGACGAAACGTTGTGTCAAAACTTAACTGTAAAAGCCAATTTATTTTAGAAAATGCCTGTATATGTTCGGCAGGAAGCACTGGAGGTGCCGACTCCGACACTGTCGGAGTGTTCGGAGGAAGGCATTCAAGATCCGGAAGAAATCTTCCCAGAGCGCACTGGAACTGCTGGCTATGTTCGTGAAGTTCTCTCTGACGTCTTCAACACTTGCTGGATGAGCGTTGAGAAGAAACAGAATGAAAAAGGTGCTGAAAATTGACAAATCTTCATGAAATACAATATTTAATAGAAACCCGTGCTCGGTTAAAAGTAGACGTCACTGCGGATTTGCCTTTCGCCGAGCAAGTGAATGAGGACAAGTTCACATGCGTCACTACAGCTCGTGACTTCGTCTTCGGTGGCACCGTAGGCGGCTTCGTGCACTGCTACGACGGCGACGGGAACTTGCTCGACAGCTGGCAAAGTCCGGAAGAACACAAAATCACAGACGTCTGGGGCTCCGAGCTCGAGCCGATCGAATCGGTCTCGCATTGCGTAGTCGCCGATGAAATGGGAAACGCGTGGTGGCTCGTCATCACGGAACACGGCCTCGTGATGGTCAAGGAAGTCACCGAAGACAAAGTGAAGGTGAGGTGCGACGACTGCAAGTACTCAAAAGGAGGCTACATCATCGCCGTCGGGGTGAGCACGGCAACTGACAGCTGGGTCGTCTCGTGGAAAATGACGCCTTCTATCATCAACAGCTGGACAAAAGCTCTCCGAGCGCCGACGTAAGAGCTTTCAAAAAATACAAAACTTTATGAAATAAGGCCTCCTCCACCAGTTGAAAACCCAGAAAATCCGGAAGAAGAGCCTCTTCCCGTTGAGAAGTATATGCCACAATTGACGATGACTCCAGCGATAAAAATATTGCGCCCAAAAGCTGAGTTGAAGCCAAAGAAAAACTCTTTTATAACGATGCGAACGCAGATCGCCCGCGATGGACTAGTTGCTGATATTACTGCGTAAGTAATTGCAATTGACCCTTCCGCAAAAAGTTTTGAGGCAAAGATTCGCTTCATTTTATCGTTCTTTGTTCGCCAAACCTGCATGATTTTCGGGATTTACATACATTCTTCTAGTGACGAGCATCCGTATTTATTCACAGATCGAATGAAAAAGTACCGAATCCAAGAAGAAGAGCAGAGTTTTGAAAATGACTTTCCGTGTGACCGACCGATGGACGAAGAGGAAATCTCAATATTGATGAATGGTCCCGCGATGTTCGTTATTTTAGACAGGGATGGAAGAAAGGCGCAAGTTGCAACAGTACTTTTAATGATCGTGAAACACTCATCCTCTGATAGAGCCCCTTGAAGAGGCGCCCGCAACATCTTCGAGCCAGACAAATGTGAAAAATCCTGACGCCAATGCTCGAATCCATCAGTATGGCATTGCAACTACGCAACAGAACACGGCGAAAGCCTATGTTTACAGATACGACGATGTTAAAGGTAGAATTATGAAATGTTCACCGTTGTTGAGGACAGTGACTACTTTGTCAAGGGTTAATGATATTTTTAGGACGTGTGTTGCCATACCAAGGTCTTCCGCACACAGAACGCATTGATGCATTTGCAACAGACTGTCAGCGAACTTTATTTATCGCCACTTGCTGCGCTAACGGCACAATTTCGCTTTGGAAGCGAGTGAGCGCAAAACAGCTCGTCCCCGTGTTCGTTTGCCCCAGTTTAAAGAATATTTCCGTCATTTCCATGGCCGTCCAGCCAAAGCTTGGGACGCAAACTGCTGATATACTTTGTCATGATGTGACAAAGGCGCTTGTCATTGTTGAAGACGATGAAACGAAGTACATGTCGCTGCTAAATGACAGGCGCGTCATCTACGACCACGTCGAGGTTAATCATCATTTACTTCAATCTAGCGGATAAAAATCAACAATATAAACTCATTTTTTGCAGTTCAAGAGAGAGAATAATATTATTTCCGGAACACGCGAGTCAGTTTTTTTTCAGGAGTTCCACCAAACCGCGGATGGATACATTGCGCGACTAAATGAGATCTCGATTCACTGGCAGGTTAACCAGACTCAAGTCGTTCGAAAATGGATGCTTCCGGAAACATGCGAAGACTTAAACCGACAGTCCTACTCGCGTTTTAGCGACTGCATTTACTACGTGCACGGGCATCAGCTCAAAGTTGCCCGATTCGTGTAGATATTCTTTCAACTTCCAAACTTCCTTTGAATACCTTCTATTTTTCTACTATCTAATATTTTTCTAATAAAATTTTTATATAAAATAATATACCTGAACTAAAAATTCTAGATAAGTCGATGCGAAATGGCATTAAAAAGCTTCAGTGAGGCAGATAGTAACTATATTGCTGGGCTGATTCAGAGCTTCTACCAAGAGAAACTCTCGCAAAATGATCATAAAGCGGTAAGTCTCCGTGCGTAGTATGCGTAGTGTGTTATTAAAATCATTTTTATTGACATTTCAAATGACTAGTGCAGTCTAACGATTCGCTCATATTTTTCGTCTTTCCCTGAATTATCCCGAGAAATCAGATGGAGGTTAACACTTATTTATTATTTATTCTTGAATAAGATTTTAATTCAAAGTTAACGCTTTCTTATTAAATTAAGATCGACGAATGGATCCAAGGCTACCAAAAGTCTCCGTACGCCTGGGAAAATATGAACAAGCTGTTGTATGCGAACATTGATCTTCAGACAAACATCTTTGCTTCGAACACACTCAAAAGAAAAGTCGTTGAAGACTTTGATGAGCTTCCTCCGGAAAGCTACGACCAGCTGCGTGAGTCTCTGCTCCAACTTGCGGTTCGCCAGGTCAACGAAAGCGTCATGAAACAGCTGTGTATTGCGCTAGTTGATCTGTGTTTACAAATGCAACAGAAGGAAAACTATATTTTCACGCTTATCCAAGGTTTGTCATTTTTATATAAGATAAATTAAAAGGTTTTAACCTCATAAATTATGAATTTTTCAGCACTCAAAGTTAACGAGCAGGCTCTCCTTCTCGTACTTGCTTTACTTCCAGAAGAATTAAACAACTCATCGTTGCGTCTTGGTCTTAATCGAAGAAATACAATTCTAGAAGAGTTTGAAGGCTCATGTCCGCATGTGCTCGAGCACATCTTGCTCGTCCTTAACAGAGTCCAAGCTAAAGAAGCGGGAAATGAAAAGATCAGACGAATGTGTTACGAGTCCATTCGTCAATGGATTAAGTTGGGCTCAGCTCCAAGCTCTTGCTTGGCTAGATCGCCTCTTTTAATGCCCGCCTTCACGACGCTAGAAGACATCGATGCTAATACAAATGAGCACGAAGCTGCGACAGACTTAGTTTGCCAGGCCGTATACCTTTGTGAAGATACAACTCGGTACCACGAGCTGATAGAGCAACTAAAAGGACGCATCTATGGCCTTCAAGGCACCTTCCAGCTAATGCAACAAGCTGAGGACATCGACAAGTGTATCAATATATGTCGAATCTTTACTGAACTTGCAGAAACTCTTCTTTCCAAAATTGTCTCAACGCCCGGTGAAGGTCTTGGCGATCTCACAACAGTAAACTTGTGCATGGAAGGCCTCTCGCACTATGACTGGGAAGTTTCCAAGATAACCTTTCATTTTTGGTACGGCCTCTGCGAGTCACTTATGAATAACGACGTTAATGCCTCAAAATTTAAATACCTATTCGAGAAATTAATTCAGGTAGGAATTTTAAACTGAATATCAACCCCTCCCGATTGTTTTTTTTTCACCGAAAAGGCTAATACTCTTTTCACTAAAAAGTTTTTAGTCGCTGACACGACTTTGTCAAAATGACAACGACATTGACTCGCCGCCGACAGGCGACTTCCAGGACTTCAGAATACAGTGCGCGGATATAGTAAAGGACATAACAAGAATAGTCTCGAGTACGGAGTGCTTCGATCTCATGTTCAACATGCTTAAAACTGAGTCTGCTAGTAATGAGTTACAGTGGGATAGACTCGAGGCGATTTTGTGGATGTTGTCAGCAATCGCGCCCAGATTATGCTACGAGAATAATGCTACTTCTTCCACGTCATCTCAAGGTAAATTGCTCATTCTATTGCTGAGCTAACTAAGATCATCAAAAGGTTTCCTTAATTAACAACTATGCTCTAGAACTTTTATCTGTCGTACTATCTCAGCCATCAGCCACTACACACCCTTGTTTACGTCTTACGTCGATCAAACTTGTTGGCGACATGCACGAATGGATCGATGCGAACAAAGAAAACTGGATGGAAAAGTCAATCCAGTTCCTCTTCGAGGGCTTAGCTGCAGATGGCAACTGTCAGAAGGACTTTCAAACTGTCTCGGCTGAAGCGTTGAAGCAAATCTGCACGAGCTCGTGCAAATCGCTTTCCGTTCATTATGAATTTCTTCTTACGGCTGGCGATCAAATTCTGGACAAGCTCATCTGGGCGGCCGCTCACAGACTGCTACAAGGACTGTCTTTTGTTATATCCGAATGTAAGTAAGTACTTTATCGACGCAGGTTGTTTAATACTTTTGAATCTAGTAAATTTGGAGCTTCAAGAAGCATGTATTAATCAAATGGTCGGTCGCCAAGCATTGCTCGTTCAAAAATGTCTCGCCGAAGATGGCCAGCCTCATCTTCCACTAGACAGAATATCAACTATGTTCCGATATTTGCGCCGTCCGAAAAATCAGGTAGCTCATGAAGCTACTGTTCGACAACTGTTGCCGCTCTTGGCAGATTGCTTGAATAAGTGGCAAGCTGATTATAGGATTGTGGAAAGAATATGCAAATGTTTAAGATTTATAATAAGGTAAAAGGTTCTCCTTTTTCTTTGGTCCAACAGACATCTTTTAGATTCCTCGGCGAAAACTCGGGGCC
>JAOXNJ010182432.1:0-10480 GCA_028566655.1 Metis holothuriae
GGCTATAAATATGTATTTTATAGCGCTTCTTCTGTCCCGAGTGTACGCGCATTGAAGAAGCAGAAAACCTGGAGACCCGTGTAGAGAGTATGAAGAACGTCTCGCTTCATAACTTGAGCATAATGCTTCGAAACTGCCTTAGTAAAATCCGCCCGCCAGGTATCAATCGCAATCTCACTCTGTAACGCTATGCTCATTAAAAGGGATCGAAATCTTCATGCAGCCGGTTGATACTACCGCGAATCCAAACTACCTAGACTACATTTTCCACCCAATGGACATCTCACAGATAGAAACAAACATAAAGGAAAAGAAATACGGTTCAACGGACGCCTTTTTGGCCGACTTAAAATGGATAAAGCATAATTGCATCATTTTCAACGGGCCAAAAAACGACTTTTCAACAACAGCTAACAAAATCATCCGCATGGCCGAAACCGAGTGCCAGGTAATCTCGATCTTTAGCTTCTTCGTTGCTTAAAAAATTTTAAGGAAATCGAAAACTGTCCCTCTTGCTATTTGGGACCGCTGACGAAGCCTGTCGATTGGTTTGTCCAAGTGTGCGACAAAGTCCACCCGATCGTCTGGGGCAAACTATCTGGCTACCCTGTTTGGCCTGCAAAAGTCATGTGTTGTCAAAGGTTGGGCTCACAGAGGTTAGTATTAGTTATTCATCCTAACTTACACCATTTTCAGTAAAGGGAGTGGTGATTCAAAAACCTCTCGGTAAGTACTCCGGCGACAAATTCAATTTTTTTATGTTTCTTGTTCTTGAAATCAACAATTAAAATCCACCACGGTGATTAACTGTAAACAAACGAGTTTTTCATTCACAGAAACAAGAAAAACGAGACGCAATCTGAAACATAGTACTCTTAACTGGGAGACTATTTGATTACATATGTTCATCGCGAATACTGTATTCGTAATACAGGAATCTACATTTGTAATCAAATGAGTTAGACTCGGACAAATTTATGTATCTTTTATTGCTTCATTGTCGGAATGGTTACTGAAAAGTAATATAAAATATTGCTTGGTGAATTTTGCTTTAATTGTCCTTTCTTGAGCTTACTTTATGAAATATTTAGTCATCACGTTGACATCCGCTTTTTTGGGCAACACGATAAGGCTTGGTTGTCCGTTACGCACGTGACGATGCACACGTCGGAAGATCCATACACTCGCCCTGGCTGTCCCAAGGTAAAATACGCCCTTCAAGAGGTTTATTAGGCATTCTGTGGCTACTTAAAACACACAAAGAAAGTTATCTTAAATTTTTGTTAGGCAAACAAACAAAAGAAAGAATTCGACGAAGCTATCAGGGAACTCAAACAATACATCGCAAACCTTGAGCGAAAGTATGGCAAATTAAAACGTTTCCCTCCCAAAACTCCTTTTGACCCCGAAAAGCACTTTGATGTAAAGAATCTGTTTGACGCTGTGCCTGGAAATGTACTAGCCAAAATACCTCCTCTGCGCAAAGAACCAAGAGCAACGGATAAGATCAAAACACTTATCAAAGGAGTTTCAACTATTATCAACCCTAAGGAACGTTAATAATTTCATATAAATGCCATATTAATGTATTTCATCATTTGTTTATTATCGAAAACAGCCTGAAAAGCTAAAATCTGAGAAGCTTGACTCTGATGACTCGGCGAACGGAGCTTTTGATTTTCACTCAGATGACGATTCTGATGATGGCAATAAGTTGATTATCTCGGACGAGTCATCGAAGGAAGACGTGAAGAAGCGCAAGCCGAAAAGCGAACCTGCTCGTGCTCCCAAGCGCCTTCGTTCTGATAGCCCTGCCGAGAACGCACAGCAGCAGAAATCGAAGTTACGGATAGAGTCACCCGTATCGGAAAAATCGGCTCCGCCACCTCCTCCACCAGAGGGCAAAAACGCCTACCATCGTCAAGAGAAGGAGCGTAAAGAAGCAATCAAGCGAGGCCGTGAAAGGCCGCCCCCACGAGCGACGCCCGAGCCTAAGGTGCTTGAACCACCGAACACTCCTAAAAACGGAAGGGAAAAGAACAAGGCACCGACGAAGGAAGTCTCTCGCCTGAGTTCCGGGAGCATTCTTTCTGAAATTCAAGGACTGAAAACAAGTTCAACGATTCCTCGCGAGCTCTCGCCTTCTCTCAACACACTGCCAGTCTCAGGTCTGCCGCCTAATGTGACCTTGGGTCAGTATCAGGATCGTATAATGGGACACTTTGAGCATATCATCAAGTCTATGTATGGCGAGATGCTTTCGAGTTTGGACGGCAATGGGCAAGCTGAAGCACTTCGATTGGAAGTGGACAGGTTAAAATGGCAGCACGAAATGGAGCTAGCGGACATGAGACATAACAACGAACTAACGATTGCGGAGATTCGACAAAGTATGGAGAATGAGAAGAACCTTGAAATCGAGCGCGTTGAACTGAAACTGCGGAAGGAACAAGAGGACGCAATTCGTAAGTTTATATTACGATTGTCGCAATCTCAGCGCAATTATTTAGATGCTACGAAACTAAAACAGTGGTGTGCGCAATGTGGAAAAGAAGCCGTTTTCTACTGTTGCTGGAACACGGCTTACTGCGACTATCCCTGCCAGCAAGGCCATTGGCCTCTCCATATGGAGCATTGCACGCAGAGCCAAGGGGGCCAGCCGCCTAAGTGATCATCGAAAAATACTTTCTACTCCTCAACAGCAAAAGCGATGCTCCATTTTGATGGACACTATTATATTAAATTCTTTGCTGCTCTTATCTTTTTCTCTCTACGACCAAGCTATTGACGCGTTACTCTGTTTTGCGCTTGTTGCCCTGCCTTTGACACAAACTCGTACAGCATACGGTATGCTGCATACTACTCTGTACAATCTGATGCGATCCCATCTTCACTTTAATAAATATATTTTGATATTATATTAAAACGATATCTTTTCTGTGCTCTCTATGATGTGATTCAATGTGTCACGATAGTTTATTCTATCCTGAACGAGCTATGGGAATATCTTTATTAAAGTGATGAGAATTATACTGGCATGCCGCGTTTTAGACTATTGCAAAGAGACAAACTCGCCAATGTTCACACAGTTTCAACGCTTAAGCAGGGTCTTTCTATAAAACACGCTCGTCAGAATTTTGAGAGATAAAGCCGACAATCTTCAATTTTTTACCGCCTTGAGATGAAAGGGGCATTGGCGTTAACTCATACCCTTTTATTATTTGTTTAAAATTATGTTTTGGATAACTTTACCTGACTGTTTTAACAATCGAGAATCGGGTTCGATAATAGTCACTCCGAATTCGAACGCTCTAAGTAAGATTCCATTGTTTTCAGCAGATCAAACGCACACGTTTTTGATCTAAAGTTGAGTTCCGCCTTAAAAATTATTCCATTCGTGTTATATGAGAAGATCCTCCCTACCCCTTTAATACTTTGATAAGTTATCAATGATAACGCTTTTACAAAAAATATTGTATGTTTGCTTGTGAGAAAGTCATTTTTGCTATCACTTTATTTGAATCCAAAAAAGAGAGCCACATATTTTGAAGAACTATTATAGTCAGTCAAAAATTTTACACTTGTTAATTACCAATGGAGCCTTGTTGGGTTTCTGTCGTGATGAGCTCATCGTGATAAAATCTGAAATAAAATCTCCCATAATTGCAAATAAATTTTATTTATGATTATGAGTGTAAGCCTTACACTGTAAGGTAAAGAAACTGTTGAATCAAACTTCATTATAACACTGAGTCACATCCCATTTCTCATTTTTAAAACTCGGCAGGATAGAACACGATAACGAAAACATGCCGACCAACTGCTCAAACTCGACTGAAAGTATATGCCTATCTTCTTTGGTCAATGACATATTAGGATAGCAAAAACGACCTGCTTAATAGAAAACACTCTTATTAAATAAACTATTCATTTTCTGAGAATACTCATGTTCCTACGATGCTTATGTTCCAGTACCTATAGGGACCGATGCTACTCAAATCAAAATTCCCTCGTATAAAGAAACAAAAATCTATGTTCTAGCGGCCTGACATACCTGTCCCCCCAAATTTTGAAATTTATCTACATTTTTCTGAGGGTATCATAAAAAAGAGTAAGCCCTTAAGTTTCAAAATTTGGGGGGTGGACAGGTATGTCCGGTCGCTAGAACAAAGATTTTTTTTCATTATATAAGGGAATTTTGGTCTGAGTAGCGTCGGTCCCGATATCTCCAAGCAATTTTCCAATAATCCTCCTTACCAAAGGGCCCTATTATCTTTAAAGTAAATTTTCTTACTCGAAACTGTTCCAATGGACACTTTGATTTTAGAGACGCGTTCTTTTGAAACTGACTAACTGTTTCTGTGAATATGGTGATCGATTGTGACTCGATTTTATCGCGGGTTCCTCCACCAGGAGCTGTGCCGGTTTCGCTCGCAGAAGCAGCGCAAATATGGAACGCAAATGGAATGCATGGGACTCTACGAGAGCTTTCCATTGTCGGCATGGTCGTTAAAATTCAGGCTCCGCGCCCTGTCAAGGGTGAGCTAAAGGTACTTTCAAAGATTGAACTTGTCAATAAGCTTTATTCAGGGGAAATGGAACACGACGTTGTGGATTCAAGATCCTACCATCTCCTCATCAAGATCAGGCGACGCTTGTCCTCGATGGGGTTTCGAACTGACCGTTTGGGCAACCGTTGACTCTATACACCGACTGCCACGAGCGGAACCCGGCGAAATCCTTGTCGCTTATCCTGTGCATCTTACCGGCAGCCATGGTTCTATCGTCTTTTTTGACACGCGGTGCATAACTTGTCCATTTTACACTAAAAGAACCATCATAAAGTCATAGTGGGATGATCTCCGAAGATCAAATGGACGAGCGCATGTTAGGAACCGTTTGTCAACCGTTTGATCTTGAAGCACGCTCGTTTTTTCTTATATCTTTAATTCATTAACTTCTACTCACAAACTGTCGCAGTCGTTATCCCAAAAGGAGCGGTTGCAAAGGATCCGCGACCTGCACCCGGCTCCGTACTACCAAAAAACGCCCCGGAACTCAAGGTAATTAAGGCACGAACTATTTCTTTAGCTGTTAATTTTTAGTGGATACCTGATAACAAATTCGAACAACGGCTGTACATATCCGCTTTGCTTCAAACTCTAGATAATCTTGTAACATTCGCCGCCAAGGAAGATCCGCCACCAGTCGTCAGGAATAACGGATTTCCGGAGACAAAGAAAGCCGTTGTTCTACCGAATCGAGACACGCAAGACATCGGGAGGTTTCTCAAGAACCAGCCATCCTGTATTAACCTCGAAGGAATGGTGACCCGTGTTAGGGCGATTCAGGTACGTACGCTGCGCTAATCAAACAGTTAAGTTGTGGTTATAGAAAGTGAACACGAGCCTAAGCGACCCTGACGGTATATCATGTTTGATTATTGATATCTGGGATGGGTCGGAACGATCTTCTGAAAATGCGTTGCTGGAACGACGACCGAATGAAAAAGTGAATATGACTTCTTTTTTCATGGTACAAAGAGAGCCCTGTTATCAACTCCTAAGTTATAACTTATTTTTTATCAAATTAATCATTGGTTGGGCCGCTTTGGCACATTGCCGGTTAATATTTGCAGTGATTAAGTTTTCATCTCATTTCATAGTTACACCTTGAGCTTTTTAGAAGAAAGAAGAAGCTGTCTGCTGGGGAAGAAGTGCAATTCAACCTCATACTTGGCGACCTTTTTTGAGAACATGCCCAATTCATCTTTACGGTGACGCAATTAAAAGCGCGATGGCCCAGCAAGTAAGCACGGGATGCTACTTCAGAGCTTTCTCAGTAGAGCTTTGTGAAGAATCAGCGGTGACGGGTAAGTTCATTTCGAGATATACTTAAAAATATCTAAAGTTTACTTAATTTTTACTATTATTATCATTAATTTTTAGGTCCATGGTCGATACACAGAGGGACTCCTAGAAATGGCCAAAGAGTAGTGCTTCGTTGTAGTAGCGACGCTCCAGAAGGCGCGTCGTCTGGCATCCAGATCCTTCCGCCTTCCTACCACCGTGCGAGAAAGCTCTCGGACTTGATCATGCGAAGAAGCGCTGTTTGGTTAGGGATTCCGACCGTAAGTTACAATGTACGTCATTTCATGGTTAATGTAGTAACTAAGAAGGCTTGTGCTGTTCTATATCGTTATTTTTACTGTTGCGAGAAAAATCATTACACTTTAAAGGAAACATTTGAGAAGTTCAAGAATCAAAGCTTCAACCAGGCATCTCATGCAGCGGCTGTAGAGAAGCAAAGAATGGTAGAGCAGCGTCTTGCCGACGGTCACGCCCATATCCGCACAAAGCACCCGGAGACTGTCAATGGCGGCAACGGTAGCAGCGCTGCCGTCCCTCTTAACCCTGGCATGAAGAACGAAGTTATTCGAGCAGAATCCTAACATATTCGTTCCTCGCCATTGAATTATTATTATCGACGGCCCGCACAGAACCCGTAAAATCCTTTCGTATTTATCAAACTGATCGTAGAAGCTTTCTCCTCCTTTCCACTCCTCTTTTCCCATAATACTTTCTCCAATTTCCTAGTGTATTTATACCGTTCTCTGCGGGTCTTTATTATACATAAATTGATAAGTAAATTCTTTTCAGTACCCCTGTATATCAAAGAAATCATAGACAGCAGGTAAACAGCTGAGCTTTGAACTTTCTCAAGATTTGTGACATAGGATTCTTAAATGTTACTGTTTATCCTGGTCTTGCACTATTCCCTTATTCTGGAATTTTGGCCAAATAGTTTCCTTCCTACTTGATACCCTCGCGCAGTCACGGCTGCTTATATTTATCAAATACAATTCATTGAGGAACTGCGAGATAAACCTTGAATGTTGTTGTTAGTTCTTAAGTTAATTGTTTTTGCTTCAATATGACATTCAAGGTTACAAATTCTAACTCGCTCACTCGCAAGCGTCATAAAGGTGGAATACTGTTACGCTGAAAATTAACACAGAACTAACCCCCGAAATTCCTTAGAAAAGGGAAACCCGCCTCAATTGACCTCACTCTGCTCTTCTCTGGCAAATATAGTAATTCCTTGCGGTCAGTTAATCGCACCTCAAAAATTCTCGTTATGCTCTCATAGCAGAAGTATTCATGATTTCATATTACTTAAATTGAAATAACAAGCAGTTAACGCATTATTAATAAAGATGTGACATTGCTCTCGCTGCAGTTTTGATTATTGGATGCAAATATTGTTCACTAAAATTGCATTATAACTTGCAAGTTAAATCAGTGGCTTGTTAAGGGTAACTATCTCCTGAGCTGTTCGTCGTTCTTGATTACCTGACCTAAAGGAAATGCTTCTTCATCAGAGGCAAGTTTATTCCTCATTACCGAAAGATTATTGCACCTGACACAATATTGAATGTTGAAATGCCTGATTATGTGCTGAATAAACGATCCATGTCTCTCGAAAAGGTCGAATAGTATGATCACGTCAATGTGTGATGATATTTATTATTTACTATCTATTTACAGCGGAAAAATGTGGTTTTGGTAGAATTTTCTGACTGTACGGTTGAACGGAAGCGGAAATGTGTTGTTACTGTAGCGAGAAAAGAAGCTAGAGTGGCAGTAAAATATATTATTTCAACCTAGATAAACAGTAGGGTCGTCACGGGTGAGTGAAAAAGCGCGAAACAAGGCTTGTTTCACGATCGAAAGTTATGAAGCAGTGTGGTCCCAGGTTTTATTATAACTTTTTGTATGGTGATGTGTTGCTGATGCATGTATTTTTAGCAGCAATAAGAAGGAACGCGTATGAATGGTACTTTACATGTACATCGAATTCTGAGGTAACAATCGCAACGACAGGCAAGATACAGTTAACTTTAATTCCTCTTTGAGGTACTTGGCACCTGTAGTCCGAGCTAAAAATAAAAAGTTAAGTCTGAAATAGCAAAGATGTTTGTTACCTGTGCAGCTAATAAAGATAATTCTGGAGTGAGCTGATCTGGCTGAAGTTGCCCACTAACGAGTGCTCTTAATTGTAAGTCTTGTTGCTTGAGCAGCTCCATGCTCATGCTAGAAGGAATAGAAGATGGCAGCGAAGTTGGGAAAGAGCTTGGTAGAGAGTTCGGAAGAGAAGTCTTTTTGGGAGTGGCTTTGCCTTTTCCTTGACCCATTGTGCCAGCAAGCAGTTGTTGCATTATTGCTTGATCCATGCTTCCAGCTGCGCCTAAGATTTTCAATTAGTAAAGTCTCACAAAAACAGTCGTGGTTTTAAAGCAAATTTTTTTCAGTATAACATTAAGTAAGAAATTTTTACGCTCTTACCCATTTGCTGTTGAAGCATTAGTGCTTGCGCAGTAGCGGGGTCGAGTCCTCCGAGCATTTGGAGTACTTTGGGATCCATGGCACCAGCTCCCATTCCGAGCATGGCCATCTGCATTTGTTGCTGCTGTTGTTTCATGAGCTCTTGCTGCTGGATCGCTTTTAGGCTATTTGCGTCCATACCAAGGGCCTTCATCAGATTGGGATCGAGTCCCATTGCGGTGGCAAGTTTTGGATCAAGGCCGGATAGGGGATTCGCGGCAGCAGCTCCTCCGGAAAGAGCCATTAAGGTGCGTTCGTCAAGGCCAAGCATACGTGGATCAAGACCTCCGAGTGCAGCAAGTGGGTTAGCACTACCGAGTCCAGCTGCGGCACCAAGCCCAAGTTGACCGAGTTGACCTTGCTGTAAAAGGCGGTTCATAGCCTGTGGATCACCATTGGCAATTGCTTTTAATGTCTCCATGTCCATTCCCTCTAGTCCAGGAGTCTTTGGCAAACCTTGTGAAGAAGAAGCTGGCCTTTGGTCACCAATAATTCCTAACTGCTTGAGCATTGAGGGATCAATTCCTTTAGCAGCAAGCGCTTTTGGATCGACCGATGCTAATGATTTAAGAGTATTTTGCATAGCTTTATCCATTTGAGAAGATTTCGGAGTTGAAGGAGGTCTAGGCGTGGCAGATTTAGTTGATTCTGGCTTCGGACTTGACGGTTTCGAGCCGTCAGAGCCATCTTTCTTGGACTTGTCCGACTTTACTGACTTTTTGTCGTCATCAACTCCATTGACAGGCGAGCTGCTGGAAGGTCTTTTCTCCTTTGCTTCACCTTTTTCAGATTCACCTGCATTTGATGCCGCATCAGCAGGCTTCGGTGTGCTTCGCTCATCAGGTTTCGGAGTTGATGGTTTCGGTGTGCTCGTTGATGATCTTGGAGCCTGTGGAGACATACCAAGTGGCGCTCCAGTCAATGATCCAAGACCCATCGCGGCAAGCTGTTTTTGATCAAGTCCGCCCGCACCCATTAATTGCTGCATTGCTTTGAGCTGCTGGTCCTGTTGTTGTTTTTGGAGATTAGCGAGGTCGGCAGCGCCACCGCCGAGACCGCCAAGACCAAGAGCCATAAGAGTGGCGGGATCCATTCCAGCAGCTCCAAGCTGTTTTGGGTCGATTCCACCCATAAGCGCCTGCATAGTCTTTGCGTCCATTCCTTGAAGTCCTAGCATCGCGAGCTGTTGTTGTTGTTGCTGCTGTTGCTGCTGTTGTTGTTGTAGCAGCTTCGGATCTGCAAGAGCAGCAAGCATCTTGGGGTCGATTCCCATTGACGCCAAAAATTTAGGATCCATCATATTGGCTGCACCTGCTCCACCGTATCCTAGTGCCTTGAGCATATTTGGATCTAAGCCGCCTAGTTGCGCCATAGCGAGAGCGTTCTTATCCATGCCCAAGCTAGCGAGCATTTTTTGGTCCATTCCGTGCATTCCATGAGCTGCTTGAGGACCAGATAGTCCCTGTAGCACCGCCATAGCCTTAGGATCCATTTGAGCTTGCATCATAAGTGTTTGCAACATTTTCGGATCCTGTAGAGCGGAAAGGTGAGCGAGTGGGTCGATTTCAGGTTGAATTCGCTGATACATGGTGCGCGGGAAGTACTTAGGGTGCTTGATGACAAATTCTTTTGACTCTGTGGCAACAAAGTAATCGGGATTCTTTTTCAAAAAGCTCTCAAGATTGTAAAGTTCCGGGCACTTTTTCCGATCTAACTTGACATAAGTCGACAAATTAATAAGCTGAACTCGCTGGTGCGCAGGGTCGTTTGGCTTTGGCTTGGCCATGCCCTTCCCGAGTGCGCCGAGGTTGAGTTTAGATGGGTCAACTCCTTGCTGCATTAGCTGAGCCATGACCTCAGGTGTAAGTCCAAGCTCTGCCAGGTCTGCTCCCGGCATCGCAGGTGCTGCGGTCGCGGCTGCTGGCTGGGGCGTTGGTGCCTGTTTCTTTGGCTTTGGTTTCTGCTTTTCCAAAAGGGCATCAAGAGCTTCGTAGTCAACCTAATAATGTCGTATAAGGAGCTAGTTTTTACAGATTCTCGTGATTAGAGAAATAATTGTCTTCGACATTACCTTGATAGACGGATTGCTGTCAAGC
>JAOXNJ010182875.1:0-10467 GCA_028566655.1 Metis holothuriae
TTTATTTTTTTATCAATACTTACTAGCTCTAAAGGTAAAGATAAATGAGTTCTTTTTGTGGTGGGTGTATGATGAATAACCGTAGAATATTTATCGAAACTTCATTGAGAGCTTACCTCTCTATTGGCTAAAACTTTACTTATCAATATTTTATATGTTAATATTAGTAAAATTTTGCACATTTAAGGACACATTTAGCTAGATTTTTCGTTGGAGTGTACTACTATTCTTCACATTACTTGGCAATCTACGAGAAAAGAAATCTGGGAAAATGTCTAGAATTTTAAGTATCTTTTTCGCTGTTTTAGACATTTGGCTTAGAGTAATCAAACTTCAAAATGCAATCTTTAAAATACCTTATTGCCCTACTATTATTTGGCATCATTACGGACATATATGGTCAAGGGACAGATGTTTTGTACCGAGTAAATAATGTACCTTATGCAACCACCGTTGCCCATTCCTTTACCGATAGTGAAGTCATCCCTAGATTAAGAAATACCGATAGTGCCGTTCCCACTAGATATACCGAAGTCGTAAAAGGCTATTTGAATACTTATACCGTAAAAAATCGGGAAAAAACGGAGCGTATCTTGGGTAAAGCAGTGATGTACTTTCCTATTTTTGAGGCACAATTCAGAAAAAGTGGTCTTCCTGAATCGTTAAAATACTTATCAGTTACAGAATCCGCATTAAACCCAGTGGCGGTCTCTAGTGCTAAAGCAGTAGGACTTTGGCAGTTTATGAAGGCAACTGGTCAAGAATATGGTTTACGTATTGATCAAGCTATTGATGAGCGTTGTGACCCGCACCTCTCCACAGCAGCAGCAGCAGCATATTTACAGAAACAATACAAAAGATTTGGTGATTGGGCATTAGCCATTGCTGCTTATAATAGCGGACCGGGAAATGTGAGCAAAGCCATCCGAAGAGGGCGTAGTAAGAATTTTTGGAAGATAAAAAAATACTTGCCTAGAGAAACTAGGAGTTACGTGCCGGGCTATATAGCAGCAGCTTATATATTGCAATATTATGAGCAACATGGATTGATTCCTCAATACCCAGAAATGGACTTGCAATTGACAGAGGCGGTAAAAATTTATCGCTTTATTAATTTCCAGACCATTGCGACTATGACGGGACTGTCTATGCACACGATAAAAGAGTTGAATCCATCCTTTTTACAGAATTATATCCCCAATTCTCAAAGGGGGTATCATTTGATTTTACCGAAGCGGGTAATGGCTAATTTTAGAAAACAGTTAGCTCGACCAGATAGAGAAACTATCTATACACCCGAATCTTCGGTAAGCCCTATTTATGTAGCACAAACGGTACCCGTTTTTACTAATGATAACTATCAACTATCGCATCACGTTGTCCAACATAATGAGCATTTGAACACTATCGCCAAGTTGTATAATTGTCACCCTTATCATATAAAAATTTGGAATGACTTGCAGAGTAATTACGTCCAACCCGGTCAAAATTTAAAAATATATATTCCTAAAGTCATTACTAACCCTGTCAAAAGAAAGGCGAGAGAAAAAAGAGTTGTTCCCCCTATACGGACACTCATCCCTGCACCCATTACTACTCAGCAAACTTCTACCATTGCTACTTTAAAAAATACCATTAATAGTGCTACTAAAAATGGTTTAAAAAATCGTCGTTATGTTTATCATCTCATTAATCGCTACGAAAGTTTGCGGGATATTTCTAGAAAATACGGAACGCCTGTAAAGAAAATTTTAAAATATAATAATGTCAAGCGAGGTCGTTCCTTAATGCCCGGAGATAAAATAAAGGTGAAGTTGATTGAGTTAGAGTGATTGCTTGATTAGCGTATAGACAAGGAAAGGACCCTTTTTTTACGTGTCGTTAGCGACAAGCAAAATACCAAAAAACTGCTCCCCCTACCAGAAATGAGAAATATGTCTTTTAGCTGCAAAATGGATAATAATAATTGTTATAAATGAGTGGGATGAATACTTTTGCGGGCTAAGTAAGCGTTGGTTTTTCTAGATACTAAGCGCTTTTTGGGAATTTATCTTTCGGGCTAAAGAAGCGTCTTTTTCACTCTGTATATACTAACTTTTGAAGACATAGCTGGTTTGTGCCTCCAAAAATTAGCACACACAGAACAAAAGATCTATCATTTTTAGCTCCAAAAACGAATCCCCAACAAGCTCTAAATAATCTCATGTATAAAAGACATACCGACTATTGCGCCAAGATTATTAATTTATTTATTTCCTAATCCCTTACTTAATTGGGAGTTGGCTTTCAAGTATCGGGGAGTTTTTACTCTGACACCTGATACTTCACTCCTAGCATCTAAATAGATTTGTCATTTGGGGACAAATCTAATAAAAACCGACTGCTATTATATGATTCCTATGGGGCGCATTATTATTTTTATCATAGTATTATTTTCAAGTATTGGTGGCTTGATAGCGCAAGAAACCACTTGCCCCTGCCATGATTGTGACCGACCCATAGAAGACGGAAAGGAGGGCTTTGAAAGTATTCCCACAGGTGAGTTTAGGTCAGAACAGGATTTTCACGTCAATATTTTTAATGTACTAGACAATGACTTATCTAGTCTTAATCAATGTGTCAAAGAAGTAAAAGTCAGATTCAGACATGACTATATTGGAGACGTGAATATGTTTTTGATTTCGCCTAGTGGTCAATCCATAGAGTTAATTGGTCCAGCACCTATTGCTATAGAGAATGGTAATACGGGTAATACGGCTTTTGATATTACTTTTATCCCCGCTTCAGAGATTCCAGAACCAGAAGCTTTTCTGGATAGGCGATGGGATAACGCCCAAGAGTGGGGCAGACCCTTTGGCACTCGTGCAGGCTCTTATTATCCGCATAGTGGCGATTTAGAAGATTTTAATCAAGGACCTGTTAATGGTTCTTGGACATTGCGGATATGGGACTCTGAGCCTGAGGGGGACGATGTAGGGCAATTGATAGATTTTTCTATTGAGTTTTGTAATCCTGCGGGGGTAGAATGTGACCCCTGTGAAGAAGAACGAGAGGCGGGTATTCCTTGTGTATTTCGATTGGAAGCATCAGAAGAGCAAATTACGCCCATTGATGCCAGTTGTATGGATGTATTCGTTCAAAATGTAGCCTTTGTCGAATCCATGCAGTGGGCGATGACTTGGAATCCAACTGTTATTAATAATGTATTTATTCAAAATATTAATAATAATATACCGGGGTTCACGACGAGTGATTTTAGTATAGATAATACCAGTGGCACTTTGCAACTCGATTATCAGCTACCGTCAACGGATACACTTGGAGCAGTTGTATCAGATAGTAGCCTATTATTTCAACTTTGTTTTGATGGTGCTGGTGAAGAGGGAGATTCTACGCTGGTTACTTTTTCGGACTTGCAAGTAATGGATATAGAGGGAGTTGCATTGATGACCGATTCCAAAGCAGGTTTGGTACGCTTGACAGTAGATGTAACCGCAGATTGCGAAACTGCCAGACAATTGTGCGGAATGACAACCATAACCGAAGAAAATACAAAAGGACCGGGATTTATAGATAATGAAGGCGCTATTGAATGCTGGGGAGAAGATACGGAAACTCAATCTAAATGGTACACTTTCGATGTACTAGAATCGGGTACTTTAGACTTTATGGTGCAACCTTCAACGGCTGCTGATTTTAGATACACCCTTTTTAAAGGAGGATGTGGTGGGGAGGTTACTGCTTGTTTTACTGGCGGAGACATTAGCGACCGTCCTATCGGTGTTAGCAGCGACGGGTTAGCCTCTTTTGGTGTGGAGGGTAAATTTGCTCCTAGTTTGGATGTAGAAAGTGGGGAGAGCTACTATTTAGTTATAGACAATCAATCTAATAATGGAGCTGGGTTCCAACTTTTTCTGGCGGGAACGTCAATCATTGGTGACCAAACTTTAAATGCGGTTATTGCACCACCTCCCACTTTGAGTTGTGCTCAAGATACGATTACCCTTAATACATCAGGAACATCTATTGGTGACCAATATACTTACGAATGGGATATTTCTGTGGATAACTTTGTGGACGATAGTAATGTGCTTGCTCCCGTCTTAGACCAAGCGGGAAGTTATACCTTGATGATTACCGATGCGAGTACGCAATGTATGACAGAAGCGACTGTGGATGTCAGTCCTGATTTTAACTTTCCTGTCGCAGATGCGGGTGAAGGATTTACCCTTAACTGTGTCGAATCAATTTTTGAGTTAGACGGCTCTCAGTCTTCTACGGGCAATAACTTTTCTCATAATTGGACCTTCATTGAAGGCAGTATTTTCCAAATGATAGAGCCAACCAATGCTTTGGTGAATCAACCCGGAACCTATATCATTGAAGTAACGGATGAGACGAATGGTTGCATTTCAAGAGATACCGTCGTTGTTGGAGAGTCAAAAGATAATCCGAACTTGTCTGTCGAAAATGGTATCATTTCTTGTACCAATCCAATCATTGAATTATCGGCTTCTAGCGATACGGCCGGTGTAATCATGCAGTGGGAAGGCGAGGGATTGCAAGAGTCAGTTACAGGCACAACCATAATGATAGACACCCCGGGCGAATATACGGTAACAGCAACTGCCCCAAATGGCTGTACCACTACCCAAGTGACCAATGTTGCCGATGATACTTCGCCGCCTGATTTAACCTTACCACCAGACGATTCAATTACTTGTACCATTGAAGGTATTAGTTTAACTGCTACTTCAAATACTTCAAATACTGATTTTACATGGATAAGCCCCATTAATGATACAGTCCGTAATGCGGAAATATTTGGAACAGCTATTGGGACTTATTTACAAATAATTACTGCGGAAAACGGTTGTACTACCATAGATAGCGTCCGCATTTTCGATGACCGAAATCTGCCTAATGTTGTCATTGAGCCTACTCCGCCACTTACTTGTGATTCTAATTTTATTACGTTGAATGCGTCCATCAGTTCTTCCATAGGCGACCAATTCGTTTACACTTGGTCTAGCGAAGACGGTACTTTTGTTGATTCAGCCGCTTTAGATGCGTTGACGGTCCCCGTATTGGATGCGGGTACTTATCAATTGAGGATTTTTGATATTAATAATGAATGTGAAAATCTAGATACTATTGAGGTGCGAGACAATCGAGTATTTCCCTCCGTTTTTGCCAATGACTTTCCTGTAAGTGAAGGGCAAGTCAAATTAGATACCTTAAATTGTTTTCGACCTAATATTTTATATACAATAACGAGTAGTGCTGCTATTGCTAATTTTAGGTGGTTGACTGAGAATGAGACGTTGGCCAATACCGATACATTTACGGTTCAAGCATCTGGCAACTACCGCATACGAGTTGTTGACTTGTCCAATAATTGTTCCTCTATTGGCAATATCAATATAAGTATTGATACAGTTGCTCCCGTTGCTGAGGCTGGTGAAACGCAACGATTGAATTGTGCAATAGGTATGGTTTCGTTAGATGGCAGTAATTCTTCGCAAGGGGCTAATTTTTCGTATCTCTGGACGAATGAATCAGGCACTTCTATTGGTAACGATATAGTGACTGAAGTGACCAGGCCCGGTGTTTATCGCCTAACCGTTGTCAATTCGGATAATGGTTGTCTTAGCCAAGATGAAACATTGATTAACGCTTCTTTGGATATTCCTAATGCGGTCGCTGGACCAGATGCTATTTTTTGTACGGGTGGAGAAGATGCCTTAATCATTGGAACGGATAGTACTTCGCAAGGAGATAATTTTAGTTATGCTTGGAGAGATAGTACGGGAAAATTAATCAGTACGGAATTGACACATGCTGTTTTTGGTGCAGGTATTTTTAGTTTGGAGGTGACGAATACCGATAACTTGTGTACTGCAGTAGATTCCATCCAAATCACAGAGCAGCCTACTCCCAATGTAACCATAGAACAAATAGGCGACATCAATTGCCGAGAAAACCTAGTGACCTATATCGCTAGAAGTGACCTGCCCAATACCACCATACGTTGGGAGGGAGTAGAATCCTTTGAAGATTCCATATTAACCGCTACTGATGCACTTTTAGATAATGAATATATTGCAGTTGCAGAAGATAATCGCTCTGGTTGTAAAAACCAAAGTCAATTCATTAAAATTACAGAAAATCGTACACCGCCTATTGTCAATCCCGGCACCACTGTTCCTATCAATTGTCAAGATACGGTTACATTGAATGGTTCTCTTTCCCAAGAAGGAGAAGAATTTAGTTACATTTGGACAACGGAAGATGGCAATATTATTAGTGCAACAGATAGCATCATTGCTTTTGCAGATGCACCGGGTACTTATGTATTAACTGGTTTTAATAGTGAAAATTTCTGTTCCGATACGAAAAGTGTTGTTATAACAGACAATCGAGTAGCACCTACTTTTAACCTTGGTCCAAACCGTTTACTGTCGTGCGATATTACGGAAATAGAATTAGGTAGAGATAGCGTTCCCACAAACTCATTTTTATTTTATAATTGGTATGATCAATCTAATACGCTACTTGCCACCACTCCTTTTTTAAGCAATATCACTACCGCAGGAGGCTACCGATTACAAATTATTGATTCTTTCAATTTATGCACTTTTGAAGATACAGTGATTGTTGTTCAGAATACAACTCCTCCTGAAATTGACTTAGTATCTTCTGTTGTGTTAGATTGTACCGTTCCAAGCACTAGGTTAGAAGCTGTTGTAACCATAGGCAATAGCTTTACATGGAATACATCAGATGGCAATATTGTCTCTGGCGAAACTACGCTTTCTCCACTCGTGAATGCTGGTGGTGAATATATTTTAAATGTAGAAAATACCACTACTGGCTGCACCAACACGGCTACGGTTCAAGTCGTTGATAATCAACAACGCCCGCAGATAGATGCAGGAAGCAATACAAATATTACTTGTTTTAATAATAATCTGGTCACGCTCAATGGAAGCATTCAATCAGGAGAAAGTAATTTGTTATTAGAATGGAGCGCTACGGACGATAACTTTGAACCTACTTCAGATACTTTGAATATTACGATTGCCACTCCTGCTACTTATTTTTTGAGAGCCACCAATCCAGAAAATGCTTGTATTCAAATAGATTCGGTAGTAGTTGGGATTGATACGAGTCCTATTGCATTGGCATTGCCAACCAATTACCCGTTAATAGATTGCCGTTTTCCAGAGTTAGAAATTGGGGATACCAGTTTGTCTATCAATGATACAACTCGTTACCAATGGACCACCACTACGGGCAGCATCATCGGCCCGACAGATACACCAGTCACAATGATAGGAAGAGCTGGAAACTACTCGTTAGAAGTAACCAATATTTTAAATGGCTGCACAAGTCAGGATGACGTAACCATCGAAGCGGCAGGAGAACTGCCTACGGTAGATATCGGCTCTAATCAATTGATTACTTGCAATATGCCCGAAGTGCAACTTGGCACCGATAAGACTTCTAACGGAACTAATTTTACCTATCTCTGGCTAGAAGTGAATAGCGGCGTTCCCATAAATGATACGGACAGATTCTTAACGGTGCAGCAAGCCGGGACCTATCAATTAATCGTACAAAATACAGAAACAGGCTGCGAATCATCCGCCATTGCGGAAGTCGCTGCTCAGACAATCATAGACAATGTACAAAGACCTATGGATAGCGAGATTGATTGCATTGATTCTATACGTACATTTGACATACTGCCCGATGCCTCATTAGATACATTTGATTTTGATTGGACAACGGATACAGGCAATTTCATTTCTCCAACCAACCTGCCAACAGTTACCATTAATCAAGGAGGGATTTACTATTTTACTATTACTAATACATTTACAGGCTGTACTACTCAAGATTCGGTTAGGATAGAAAACAATCAGCTATTCCCTATGGTCAATTTAGGGGATGACCAAATCATTCCTTGCGATGAATCGAGCATCACTTTAACTAACTTGGAATCGAACACAGGTGGAGAATTGGAATTTACTTGGACGAATGAAACGGGTGATATTATTGCCAGAACGCCAACAACTACTGTCACCGAAAATGGACAGTATATGTTGTCCATTACGAATTTACAAAATGGTTGTCAAGCATCGAATACGGTTACTGTTCAAGAAAACACCAATTTGCCGAGCAATGCTAACTTGCAAATAACACCTCCTTCTTGTGAAGATTCTAATAATGCAAGCATCCAAGTCAATTCAATTATAGGCGGTCAAAGCCCTTACAACATTCAGCTAAACGGACGACCAATCAATGATAGTGAATTTGATAATCTACGAGGTGGCGAATACGTCTTAACCATAGAAGACGCTCTCGGCTGTGATTGGGATACTACCCTAACGATTGATGCACCTGCTGCCTTGGATATACAAATCATAGCTTCTACCGAGCAATTAATAACTGGCGATTTATTAGAACTCAGCATTGGAGGTGTTGCCAATCCCGACAATTTAAACGCTGTTAATTGGTTGCCTAGCGATGTTTTTGAATGCGCCGTTTGCTTAGAGCAATCTCTGCCCTTATTTGAGGATACGAATATCAGCCTAGAAATAGTTGATGAAAATGGATGTGAAGGAAACGCTTCTGTGTTTATAGAAGTCAATCTAGCCGAAATGCCCAATGCCATTACTCCCAATGGAGACGGTATTAATGACTTTTTTAGGATACCAATCATCGAAGCCGACCCCAATGCACATCCCGATAATGAAATCGTTATTTTTAATCGTTGGGGAGATGTCGTTTATCGAGCCTCACCCTATCAGAATGATTGGGACGGCACGCACAATGGGCAGCCTCTACCAGAAGGAACGTATTATTATGTATTAAGATTGGATGTCAGCGAAGGTTCGACGATGAAGGGAATGGTTACAATTTTAAAATAAACTATCTGCCAACGCTTCAAAATCCGTCTTATCAAAAGTACCCGAGCTCATCATCAACAAATTTTTATTTTGCCAATGATGTTGTTTCAAAGCACTATGCAAACGACCCCGACTATTAAATACTTTTAAATTTTTATGTTTAAAATGGGTTTGAATACCCTCTTTAGTAATTGGAGGCAATCGCTTCATTTTTAACGTATGTGGACTAAAAAACACATAAGCCGTATCCGCAGCTTCCAAAGTACCCTCGTAATGCGGTAGAAATTGTTTATTCAAACTACTGAACGTATGCAATTCGACACAAGCCACTAATTTTCGATTAGGATATTGAGATTTTACTGCCTCTGTGGTCGCTTTCACTTTACTTGGCGCATGGGCAAAATCTCGATAAACAACCGTATTTTCCGTCTTTTTAATGGTATCTAATCGCTTCGCAGCCCCTTTGAATGTTTGAATGGCATTGAAGAACTGTTGATTAGAAATACCTATCTCCACGCAAGCATGATAGGCAGCCTGTAGATTCTGTAAATTGTGTTGTCCTATAATTTGCAAGGGAATTTTCTCACCATTTGGGTCAATAAGATAGGTTTTTCCTTCCTTGATGATACTATCAAAACCTTCATAAGCAATTACTTTTTTCCCCTCTACTGATTCAGCAATTTTAGTTAAATGCGCATCTTTGGAAAAATAAATATAAGTACCACCGTCTTCAATAGTTGCCACGTATTTTTCAAATTCCTCCACATAACCCTCAAAAGTTGGAAAAACATTGATATGGTCCCAAGCGATTCCTGTAATAATCGTCACATGAGGTCGGTAGTGCAAAATCTTTGGTCGTCGGTCTATGGGAGAAGACAAATATTCATCCCCTTCCAAAATGATAATCGGTGCATCCGACAACTGTACCATTGTTTCAAAGCCATCCAACTGCGCCCCTACCAAATAATCAAATGCTATCTGATTTTCCTTTAAAACATGCATAATCATAGAAGTGGTAGTCGTCTTCCCATGACTCCCTGCCACCACTACTCGCTTCTTATTAATAGCTTCTCGGTAAATATATTCAGGAAAAGAATAGACTGGAATATTTAAGGCTTGCGCTTTTTTCAGTTCGGGGTTATCAATGCGAGCGTGCATCCCCAAAATGATACAATCTATTGCTTCTGTAATACAGTCCGTATGCCAGCCCATTTCAGTAGGCAGCAATCCGTATTTGGCCAATCTATCACGAGCGGGATTGTATATTTCATCGTCTGACCCCGTTACTGTGTGGCCAAGTGTGTGGAGGGCAATAGCCAAGTTGTGCATTACAGCACCTCCTGTTGCGATTAAATGTATGCGCATTTCTTATCATTTGTTCTGCTTCCAACCCTTTCAATCCTGCCGCCATAGCAGCTATTTTAAAAAGTGTACGGTAGAGAATTATTTTTTACAAAAAAAGGTGGTTTTAGAATTAGGCACGATAAAAAATAAATGACGGATTTTCAAATGATTACTTTTTTATAATTGGTTGAAAATCAATTTAAAAAAG
>JAOXNJ010183096.1:0-10141 GCA_028566655.1 Metis holothuriae
CCGTTGCTCAAAACAGAACAGCATGCACTACTCGCAGTACTGAGTGGGCAAAATCTAAACCTCATTGAATTTATGCTGTGGACTGGCGTTAGGCCATCGGAAGCCGTGGCACTACTGTGGAGTGATGTTGATCTGGTGCATGGTGCCGTGTCGATAAACAAAGCGATTACCGATGCAGCGACGGAAGCAGAGGAAACTAAAACCCGCTCAAGTAACCGACTGCTGCCGCTTCTACCGCCTGCGCTGGACGCAGTTATAAGGCAGAAGCAACACACGTATTTAAAAGGGAATGAGGTTTTCCAGAATCCAGAAGGGGAGGCTTGGCAGGGGGCTGCCCAGATCAGAAAGCGCGTGTGGTTGCCGGGACAGAAAAAAGCGGGGATAAGGGAAAGGCGGCTGTATGACCTGCGCCATACATTTGCATCAATGCAAATCAGCAGCGAGTGTAATATGCGTTGGCTATCGAATTACCTTGGCCATTCCGATCTAATGACGACCAACAGGGTCTATGCGCACTGGCTAAATGATGCGGATATAGCGCCGGGGATGGCGGCTGTAGAGCAGTATGCAGCGGATGCAAAACGCCAGCATTAACGCCAGCTTTTTATTATATAGCGTGCAAGGTCATGATTTTAAAGGATTTTATTTTTTATGTTGGCGGGTTCGATTCCCCCCGCCTCCACCATTTACTCCTTTAAAATCAATAACTTAAAAATTCATACTGGCGTTAAAACCTCCTATTTTCGCTTATTTACGCCAGCATTTACGCCAGCATTTTTTTGCATAAGCAGCATGTATCAGGGTTGCCCGTCATTATCAGCACAAACTCGCTCATCATAAACAACCGCATCTGCATCCTGTTTGAATTAACACTGGGCTTGGCAGCGCGTGGCGTGGAAGCGCTGGATCTCAAAGCCAGCGACTGTATAGAGTAAGGCATACTGGTAAACCGCCGCAAAGGAAGCCGCGCAACGCTCATAGAATGGACACATGAAGGCCAGAAGCTGGAAGACAGCCGCCTATGGCAAGCCTACCAAACCGCAATGGCACGCCACAAACAACACAAAATATTACCGATTGACCCGCCCTTACTACTCACCCGCAAAGGAGAAAAACTGACACGCTCAGGGCTACAATCCGCCATGCAACGACTCAAAAAGAAGATGAAAGAACAAGGGCTAGGGGATATTTACTGGACACTGCATCTGCTGAAGCACAAAGCCATGACAGAAACCGATAACAAGAAAATGGCAGGGCATAAGACTGAAGCCATGCGCCAAAGATATGACCACAGCGTAGAGAAATTCAAGCCGGGAATTTATTAAAAAGCTTATAATTTTTAGTAAAAAACCAAAAAAGGCTTACGCAAAAAATCACGTAAGCCTTTGAAATAATTGGCTCCCCAGCGCGGACTCGAACCACGGACCAATTGATTAACAGTTATGAAAAATACCAACTATAATCAGCTAATTAGCTTTTATGGGGCAGTAAAAACCTTTTCTTAAAAGTCGTTTCAGATCAATTGCTTATCAAGCCAATAGCAAAATCAATTAATCCTCATTTGTGAGTCATTGCAAATCAGTAATTACGTGACTGCTCAAACGCAATCCCCGCAAAAACCCGAAATGTGATCATGTTATTGCCGTTACCCGTTGCATCAACTCCGCCGCGCAGGCGGATGCGCGAAGAGTCATTAACGATTGTTGTATTAATGTCCAGCTTAATCGTAAATTGCTGGTTATCGCGTATGTTAGCAAAGCTGGTTATTTGCGTAGGTGAACTATTGGCACAAGAGAAAAAATCACCGAACAATAACGAAGGGCTTGAAACCCCATCAGGCAGCGTATTTAGTGATTTATCGATTTTCCCGTTGCCCTCCCTGCGCGAAAAATGCCCCCATCCTCTCGGAAATATATAGCGATTAACACCCGCAAGCTCATAAAAATCATTATTCAGGAGTTGAATGCTTCTTACCTGACTACCTCCGGCTTCAAATATCTTGATCTGTTGGCCTGGCACATTGTTTAATACTTCATTGCAATGAATTTTTATATCATCAACGTGATAATTGCCGCTATTATCTGATATCGCTAACAGCGCTATCGCGGGTACAGGTCGATCTCTAAATTTTAATGAGTTTTTGGATATTGTCACATCTGATATACCGCCATTAGTAAACCCATTAACAAAATCAGGCTTGCCATTGCCGTAGCTGGTTAATTCAGTTGTGCTATTGTTCCAGGCACTCTCCACAGCAATACCTGCGCGTAGAAAATTACCTACGAGGGTGTTTGAGCGAATAATACAGCCGTTGCTTTTTATGCCACAATAAATACCAAATTGATTCCCAGCCGTGCCATTGCTAAAAAGATGGTTCCCGTGCGCGATATTGTCCGTTGAACCACTGTGGAACTGTATGAGTGCTTCGCCACCGTCGCTAAACGCTCTAATAATATTTTTAGTGATAACGTTGCTGTTTGAGCCAAATGCCGTATGTATCCCGCTGGATGCATTGCCGTATATTCTGTTTTTAACGATAAAATTAACTTCGCTGCGGTGTTGCTGGGATATGCCGCGTGTATTATTTTGCAACGTATTCCCCATTACTTTGCAGTTAGTCGCCCCAACAAGGCTAATGCCGTAATAGCCGCCATTTGTTTCATTGTTTTTAATGACACAGTTTTCCCCAAAATATGTAGGTTTTACTGCGCTAAACTCGCCTTTCCAGTAATCAACCTCATTTGCGTAGCCATTTAATGGAAACTCTGTCAATAGCGCATCTATAGAGATAGCATGTTTTGATATACCGTTTGAATTGTTATTTAGCAGTATTTCATTATCCTCAATAATCACCCTCTTTGTATTTTCACCGCCAGCTAAATAACTCCTAAACAGCACACCATAACCATCCACAATATTTTTAATCTTGCAATTCCTTACCGTTACAAAGCTGCTGTTTTCGGCCCATATTCCCACACAATCAAAACCACCGCCGTCAAATTCAAAACCGTCAATAATCAGATTTTTTAAATTTTCTGTCGCCCCACTTTGCTTTCCTAACAATAAAATACCGCCTAAATTATTAAGCGCCGTTATCTTCCCTCCATTGGAAAATATTTTTTTTACCCCGCTTCTGATAATCCATTTTGCATCGATATCATAATTGCTGTTTATTAAAATAGTGCCCGCGTTCCCCGCCGCCAGATCAGCAGCGGCCTGCAGCGCCTGTATGCCATTATCAACACCCCACCAGTCAGGATTTATTGCTCCAATGTACTGTCGTAGCCATCGCCCTACAGGCACAGCGTTTGGCTGTATGACCGTGCCCGCCGCACCATTAACACCATCTTCCGCTTCTGTAGCCGCTTCATCCCAAACAAACACCCCGGCCTGTAGCGGATGCCGTAAATAAACCGTAAACACAGTAGTCGGCACACCCAACGCCCGGATATCTGCCGCCGTGTCCAGCCCCAACGCATGCTCTAATCCAGTTTCCAGTTTATCCAGATTCGCCGCGTTAATTTTCGGCGCTGCGGGTGAGCCTGCGGGAGCTTGGGCGTGATCCTCGCTGTTGATCCAGTTTGTTTTTAAATATCCAGTCATGCGGTTAAATCCTGTCGAATTACAAATACGGGGTCTGTTGTTATGGTGTCCACGGGCTGCGCATCGTTAAAATCCCACTCATACATCCACGGCTCACGTGGGAATAGTGTCAGTGTTGCGGTGCCATCCTCGTTGTCGTCGCGCTGTGCAACATAAAACGTTTTTTTTGACCACCCCAGCACTGGCACAGTAAGGGCAATCATCCGGTCAACGCCGATATAGACGGATAGCCGTTTGATCTCAATGCGTACAGGTGCGCTGGAGTAATTGAGGAGTAAATGCAACTGGGCTAAACGCTGCGCCCGGTAAGCATCAATTTCGGTGGTAAATGATAGATTGCCGGTGCGCTCGTCCAGTCCGTCATCAACAAAAATAGACGGGTAATCATGCGCCCCCCACTCCTGATCCGGATTGATAAACGTGCCCTGTATTTTATTAAACCTGTCCTGAGTGCTGGGCCGGTCTGTGTATTGGATATTGCCCGCCAAATCATCAACAGTCAGTTCTATCGACGGGATGCTGTACACGGCAGGGCGTATAACCCATGCACCAGCAGTCCAGACTACCGGTGCTTGCATGGAGTCGCTGAAAATCTGTAGGGCGTCGCCGGGCTGGGTGTCAGTCGTCATCATCGTGTTAACGACATAACGGGCCTGCGTATCCGTGCTGCTGATCGCCACGGCCTCATCACAAACATTTGCGGCTGCTATCCATTCCGCATCTGGCAGCTCTGCGGCTGTCGCTGCAAATCCGTAGGGCTGTGTCAGGTAATCACGCAAACATAGGGCCGCGTTTGCCGTGTAGCCTGTTGCCCCTGTTCTGGGGTCTAAAATATTGTTTTTGCCTCTCAGGACAACTGTTATTTCTGGGAGCCTGCCCAGCGTATCGCGCACGTAATCACTGGGCCAGCGCACATTAATATGCGTGATGCCCTGCAATTTGTGGTCGACTGTCCAGCGGTGTGTAACATCTGCAAAATCCAGTTCCGCCACCAAATCAGCATTGGCTGACGTTTGATTGCCCAGTTCTGTGATGATGCGCGGAATCAATGAGCCTGCATTGCCGGATTCCTGATTAATGTTTGTTGTCACGCCATCAATATCAGAAACAACCTGTGCATCCACCTGCCAATCTGTTGCTGTGCCTGTCAATCTTTCGATTTGTATATAGGGGTCAGTGTTCGACACGCTGAGCAATATTTCATAGCCCTCAGTGTTGGGTATCAATGCGGATACCGCATCACGTATCTGCACTGCCGTATCGCCCACGCTTGCTGTGTGCGTGTAATCCACACCCAAAAACGTGACAGTAACCTCATTTGTGGCGCTGCCTGCGGCTACTGGTCCACCTACAAAATTAATCCTGACCGTTTCCAGTTCGGTGTTGCTAAAATCGGGATGATCAGCCGCTTTTTTATCAAAATAGATCGTTTCTATTTCCTCGCACGGATGCCGACAAATCGCCACGCCCTGGTATACATAACCGTTATATTTCTGGGCCATATACAGCGTACCACCGACTTTCGCACGGCCATAAATCACGCGCTCTGGTGTGTCACCGCCGGTTAACGTGACCTCGCGGTTGCGGTCTGGCTGGCTGGGGGCGTCCGGTTTGCTGAGGCTGCTAACGCCATAGGCAACCGCCAGCTGTACGCCAGCGCCCACGATAGCCGCCGCTGTGCCGGTCAGTCCAATGGCTGTTGTAACTGCTGCTGCTACTGCTGCAGGCATCTATTCAACCCTCCACGCGGCAACGCACTGATCCATGGGGATACGGGCTAAACCATCTGCAGCCCGGAAAAATGCGTCGGTGCCGTTGCAGATGCCCAGCGCACTATGCCCGGCATCGACAAACGCCTCCACCATGTCACCGCGCTGTGCCTGCTCTGGCTGGATGCGCGTGTAATGTTTATCCGCTATACCGCCCACGCCGCCATGTTGAGCCAGTAGTCTGCTGGCCTGCATGGCTGTATTGCAGGGATACAGCCGCCCGTATCCTGTGCCTGTAATGATCTCTGCGGCTGTGGCTGCAAAATGGCAGCAGTCATTTATGCCCCATATAAACGGCTCGTTTTTCTGCTGTTGCAGGTAGTCGGTTAATAGTTGGGGCCAATCAGGTTTACGCATGTTTTTAGGATGTTTCCGTTATCGTCCGGACGTTTCAGGACGTTTGTTATTTTGTCCGGACAAAATGAGGATAAAGTCTTGAGACCAGCATCCGGATTGACTCAGGACGTTTTTTATTAAAGCTCAAGCTGCACGTTTTTCAGTGCTGCGACGTATTGCAAGCCTCTATCTCCGGGGTAGAGTATTTGCTGTTGCTGGTCGTTCATTCGCCTTGGAGCTGGCCGGTTCCAACGGATCAAAGCGGATTCGCACTGCATCTGGATTGTAGCCGTGTCGCCAATCTCTACCTGTGCCGTGTCCATCTTTCCCGCCCAAATCAGTTGACTGTTCACTACGCTGTAATTGCTGTTCAGATCGTTGTACCAAACCCGCGCTACACGTTCCTGATACTGGTTTACTCTCAGGTCATTAATGCGGCTGTTGGGGATGCCGGAAATGGTGAGCGTGATTTGTGCCGCTGCCATTTCTGTCGATTCACCCAGCCCGGATATGCTGCCCAGCGCACCCACGCCCAGCCATGTTTGACTGTTCCACTGTAGCGGCTGGCCTGATCCATTAACCCGCAATGGATCGTTAGCAATGTCCAGCTCAACAAAATAAACGCGGATCAGTTGCGACTCATACGCCATTGTTAATCACCTCCACGCCCTCAAAACCAATCTGGTATGACGTGTGATAGTTACGCCCCCTACGGTTGATCGCTGTCCAGTTGGGGGCATCGTCCGTTGTCAGCCGCATAATGCAACCGGGGTAATTCACCACAATCGCAGTGCCCGCCGGGTAGCTGTCGCGCATTGGAGGCTCAAACTCAACAACGCCGTCGCTATCCACATCACTGACCACTATTTTTAACTCGTCGCCAATCTGCATGTGGTCTCCTGCCAGCAGTAGCCGGTCACTGAGTCCGGCTGGGATTTTGCCCGCTATGTCGGCATAACAATCTGCAAGCGCCTGCTCATAGAGCGGGTTCGCCCCGTTGCTCTGGTCATAGGGGTTTGACTCGGTGATTGTCAGGTTTTCCGCAACATCCAATCCCGCCATTACGAGCGTAGTTGCACCTGCGCTTATACCGCTGCTCAGCGTCAAATTATCCGCGTCCACGGCAAACGTGTATGTGAGCGTGATGCAGTTAGCTGGTGCGTTGGGCAATTCGCCGTAGGGGTATAGTCCGCCCGTTTCTGTTGGTGTTGCGTTGCCCGTATCAGAGGGGTACAGCCCGCCTATTACAGTAGGGGATGCGTTGCCCGTGTCGGAGGGATACAGTCCGCCGCTGTCGTTTGCCGGGTAACAGCATGTCGATTCCACGCTGTACGATTTGCCCAGACTGCCGCACGGCTCTATATGTGTCGGATCAAATGCAAAAAACCGTCCGGCACGGCCACGCAAGCGGGCTAAAAACGCTTTTAACTCGCCGTAGCAGTTACAGTCCAGACATTCCTGGTCATAGTCCGGCAGCTCAAACGATGCCGCCCACCGTGCGCCGGGTAGCTCATTAGTTTGCTCGGATCGGGTAAACGGGCTGTCACTCGTCTGGGTATTAAACTGCAGGCCAAACTGCACAGATACAAACTCTATACAGGCGGGGATGCTGTACAGCGTATTGCCGTTTTTGTCTGTGTATGTGCTGTTGTAGCTCAACGCCTGATACCTACGCCACGGCTCATATTGCCACCCCGTTTTAATTCCGCATTAACTGAGTCAAGCACCTGCCGTTTGAGTCGCTCGGTTTGCTGTGCCACGTCCTGTTGTACGCCCGGCTGTGCGCCTCGGAAATCATTATTTTGCACAACGGTTACATTCCGGCTGCTGTTGCCTGTGTCCTGTAGCGTGACTGGGATCGTGCGCCCATCGGGGAGGGGTACAAACGCCTCCGGCCTGCTGCCCTCGCCAAATAGCGCCATCTGTGGGGATCGGGCTATTCCGCCGCTGGCGTAAGCATTAAGCGGCACTGCGCCCTTGTTGGTCATGATGCCGCCATCGGCAAAACCAAATATGCCCGCCGCTGCATCCAGTATGCCGCCGCTACGACCACCGCCTGCCGTGGTGCCGCCAAATATCGAATCAAGCACCGGCTTATATACGGCAATGCGCAATATTTCGTTTATTACCGCATCGGAAAATGATTTAAAACTGAGCGTGCCGGATTGCAAGGAGCTGTTCAGATCGCGCTCAAATGCCTGGGCAAAGTTGGCGTTTAGCTGCTGCGCCTGCTGGATCCGTTCATTTGCGGCCTGCTGGCCTGCCAGATATTCCGCTTGCGTCTGGCTCACGCCTTGCAAAGTGAGCTGGTAAGCGCGGTATGCCTCGGAAGTAAGCCCCAGCTCGGTTCGGTTTGCGGCTATTTCGGCTTGCACTTCCTTAAATATGTTTAGCTGCTTCTCAGCAACCAACTCATCAATTTGAGGCTGGTTGAAATCGCCGGAATCACTGAGCCGGTTACGGAATTGCTGGAGGGGATCAGCGCCGATGTTTTGCCGCTCGGCAAGTAGGGCGTTTTGCTGCTGCAAGAATTTGTTATTTTCGTCGAGCTGCTGCTGTTCGCGTTCCAGTGCCGCTGCATATTGTTCTGATGTCAGTTTGCCCGCATCTTTCAGCCGGTTTAACTGCTCCACTGCGTCCCGGTAATCTGACAATGGGTCAAGCGCATCCAGCACAGCATCACGTTCACGGTTTAGCTGTTCCTCGACACGTTTGGCCGCGTCCGCCCGTTTTTTGGCGGCTGCTTCCTGCTTTCTGGCTGCGTCCTCGCGTGCTTTGTTCTCGCGTTCAATTTGTCGCTGGCGTTCTTCTGCTGCCCTGCGTTCCGGTTCTGCTGCGTCCGATTCAGCCCGCGCCACAGCCCGGTTATAAATATCCTGTGAGATTGCGCCCGCTTTCAGCAGTTTGTCATATTCGGTAATAGCTGCGGCCAGTTTAATTTGAGGGTCAAGGGATTCCGCAAGCGCTTGGCCACGGTCACGCAGACTTTGCGCCTCGCGCTCGCGCTCCTTCCTCAATCGTTCTGCTGCTTGTGCTGCTTTTTGTGCGGCCTGCTCTTGTTCCCGTTCCGCTGCTGTCGCCGCCTTTTTAGCCGCTGTTGCTGCTTTTTCCTGCTGCTCTTTGGCTTTGGCTGCACTGGTGTAGCGCTCGGTAGTTTTTCGGGCTGTTTCAGTGGTTTGGTTAAGCTGGTCAAACTCTGATTCAGCCCGCCGAAACTCAATATTGAGTTTGCGCTGTTCTTCGGATGTTTTTGCAAATGCTTGGGCATTAAGCAGGGCAGACCGCGCTTGTGATCGGGATAGTTGAGACTGCAGGGAGGATTCCACAGCCGCTTGTGCGCTGGCCTGTGCGGTTTCGCGCAATGCTGCTGCCTGCGCCCGGTATGCGCTGCGTATAGCATCGCCCGATTGTGCCGCCGTAGCTGCTGCGCTGCGCAAATTGCTCTCGATCTGTGCAAGCCCGCCACTGCCAGAATCAAAGCCGGGTATAAAATCCAGATTGCTCAGCACACCATTCGCACGGCCTGCCAGATCGGCAAGCTGTTGCAGGACAAAGCCACGCATCCGGCCAAATGCCCCACTGATCTGTGCCGCGCCTTCGCCCGCCACTTCAACGACACTCGCAAACGCGCCCGCTCCTGCGCCCTGAATCGCCAGGAAAACAGATCGTAATGCCTGCCCCAATGCCTCGCCGCTTTGCTGCGCTGCTGTGTAGGCTGCCTGCGCATAAACCGGAAATTGTGTAAATCCGATGCGGAAAAAATCAAATAACTGGCTAAAAAACCCGCCGGATTCCTCGGCAAATTCACCGCTCTGGTTCGTGGCTGTGGTCATGGCCTCAGACCATGCGCCGCTAATCTGGCCGGCTGTTTCCAATGCAATGATACGGAAATCCCGCACACTGCCAATCATGCTATCCAATAGCTCGACAATTTGCGGGCCAAATGCGTTAAACAGCTCAGCGCCCAGCAATCCCGCTTCCTGCAATAGTCCGCTGAATGCTTGCCGCATGTCGGTAAGCTGGGTATTAGCCTGGTTTAAAATCGCTTCCTCTTCGGGTGTGATGATTAGCCCACGCCGCTGGGCTGCGTCCCGTACCTCGCGCAATTTTGCGGCATTGTCTTCCAGCAGGGGCAGCAATCGGCTTCCGTCATCGGCCAGCGCTTCCAGCAAAAAGATTTTGTCGTTTTGGCTGATGTTGTTAACGGTTTCCAGCGCACGCGCAATGTCTAGCAATGCCTCATCAGGGCTTTTATTCGCCAAGTCATCAATGGACAAGCCCAGCCGCTCGATGATGTCCTTAGCTTCGCCGCCGCCTGTAGTCGCCAGATCGCCAAGCTTGTCGGCTGTATCCTGGATGATGTCGCGCATTTTTTCGGACGATACGCCCACCGTTTCCGCTGCAATACCCCACGCCTGCAGGCTTTGACTGCT
>JAOXNJ010183208.1:0-10462 GCA_028566655.1 Metis holothuriae
ACTTTCGGGAGTCTGAGGGATACACACTGCACCAAAGAACTTCTGTCTCAAGAAATAACGGCTTTAAATTAAGTCGACGATACTCACAAGTAGTAGAGCAATAACTTATTGCCAATAAGACAAGTTGTCTTTTTTTCTAAATTTTGCTTTGTCCTTACCTGCGCTTCGTGTAACTGGAGTACAAGTTTTTCATTTTCTTCCTTTTCTGTTTTTGCTTTTGAATAACTGCTAAAGAAGTCAGTCTGCAAATTGACAACTTCAGCTTCCAATTTACAGTTCATTTGTGCAAGAGTTTGCGCTTTGTGGCATAGCTGCGAGAAGCAGGACGAAATAACTCCCAATTTGTCGCGTCCTGGAATAATTTTTGAGTCTTTTCAACGTTAATAATGAACTACCTTCATTCGTAACATGTTTGTTGTCGTCTTCAACCTCTCCGAGCAGCAGATCGAGCTGCACAAAACTACGATCAAACTCTTTTTCAAGCAAATCAAGCCATTTGAACATCGATCCCGCCGCTATCGACATCTTCAATGACTACTGAAAGAGAAACTTTTCAATTTTCTATTATTCTGAAATGCCAAAAGTAATTTATGATATCTTTGATTGTCGAAAAACAAGGAATAAAAGCAGAAAGAAGTTTCATTGATTGATTCGAAAATTTTGGAGAAATTGTATGTTTTATTTTTGCCCTTTAATTTTCATGATAAAAGGTGGAAAAGATAAGATTGACGTTTTGAGTTGAATTATGCAGCATAATTTATGCTTGGTTTTTGTAAAAAATGAAGGTAGGTAAGATTCAGAAGTTTTTTGAAGCAAACATGTTTATTGCTTTGGTAGAAGTTGATAAGAATTGTCTGATGAGGGGAACGCAAAAGGGCTAAAAATGCTGTATTAAGCGCCAACAAGATGAAACAGCGTATTTAAAGCAAAAATGTATTTTTTTGTGTTTTTGCCTCATTTTCGCGATTATTGTCGCCATTTCATTCTGTTGCTTAGAATTGATTTTTGAAATGAGATTAAAATACAACTAACATAAATAAATTAAACTAAAACAGAAAATTTCTATCGCTCATGCGAAAAACATACAATTTTTACACATCCTGCTCAGATAATTATAATTTTGCTAGAAAAAATGCGAAACTCAAAAAACAAAGAACCGCGAAAGGGTCCATTTTATCATTATTTTTTGTTTATAAATTATACAAAACAAGAAGTTAAAATAAAGATTTTGTGTGTGATTTTGTGTTGTTTGTGAGAATGTGAGTTTTTTTGTGAAAAGTAGGTAAAGTACAGTGAGACAGTATAAATAGAGATAAGTCGGGTTTCGGTGAAGCAATAATTTTTCTTGTCTAAGTTGCTAGAATAATGATAAGAATAATGTGCACATGCTGGCTAAGGCAATATTTTCAAGATTTTTGTTTTGTGTTGGAACTTGAATGACAAAAAAACGACGAAAAAATGTCTCTTTCTCTTCGTGCTTCTTTTCTCATCTCTCGTGAATTTCGGTTTTTATTTTGATTTTTTTCGTGGTTTTTATATTTTTTTCTTGAGAACTCTTTTCAGAACGGGATTTTTACAGATCGGACTCGCCATATAGAGCCGTAGAGAAGGATTCGTAGTCGAGAGCGCCCTTAACAAGGATTTTAAATCAAGGTTAGGGGCTTGAAATGTTTATGGGTACAAAAATAATAAGGATTGAGGGGGTAAAAAAGTAGCGGGTTTAAGAGCGATCAAAAGAAATTGAAAATGGTTGAAAATGGGATTATAGAAAAGTTAAACGATGTTCGAACGGACCTGTGGAACGTCGGCTCCTCTGAATGGGCTCATTCTCTGGATACAGTAATCAGCCTGGTCTGGAGGAAGTTCACGTTTGAGTTCTTCTTCAAGAATGTAAGGCTGAAAATGTGGTAAAAACCATTATTAACACCCCGGATTCACCTTGTCGCCGGCAAGAACGCGGAAGGACTCGATGACCTGTTCAGCTGTGTCGTTGTCTGTCGTTTCGCGAGTCATGAACTCGATGAATGATCGGAAAGTCACCTGATTTGTTTTAAGAATAAATAAAAAATGCATATGCATTATAATGACGTACCTGGCCGGTTCCAGTTGGATCAACAATGGCAAGAATTCTCTGGAACTCAGCTTCACCCTTAAAATGGTAAAGAATCCGCTCGATTTTGAGCTAAGAAGAAAGAGGAGCTTAGAAAAAAGAGGTTAGAGGTAGAAAAAGCGCAAACGGATGGTTAAGTTTTTATAAGATGAGTCAAATTCACGCAAAAACTGGCAAGAACTCGGCTTACAAGCTGGTAGCCCATAGAAATAAGGACGGCAGCGAAGTCATCGGGCTCGAGGTAGCCCTTCTTCTTCTATAGATAATTTTAAAATGGGTAAGAAATGAGATAAGAGATGAAAAAGAATGGAAAAAGAGGAGAGAGCGAGTAGAGAAAATTTCCTACTTTGACGGCGTCATTAGACTCGACAATGTGTCCAATGGCGGTAAGACAGCCCTGTAACTCCTCAATGGTCAAAATACCGTCTTGATCCTAGAATGGTTAATGATCAAACCAGCCACGATTAATATCCACAAGTACGTACGCGATCGAAGTGGTTGAAGGAAGCTCGGAACTCGTTCATCTGCTCGGCGGAAAGACCCTTGGCATCTCGCATCATGATCTAAAATATATTTAAGTTTATAAAAAGTATATTTTTAGTTTACCTGGTTTTCAATTTCATTGATTGTTCTCGAAATAGTGGTTCGGAGGTGCTCCATGCCGACGTGAATGTGTTCCATGGTGTAGTTGGTGTGTGGGTTGTCGAAAACAAGTGCTTCCTGGATCTCCTGGTGATGGTGAGCAAGCTCCTCGACCTTTGGTCTGTAGCCTTCAACGGCGGTCTGGTAAGACTTCAATTTCTGGATCTGTTGTTCAAGAGTGCCGTCCATTTCAAGCGCGACACCAACAATTTCTTCTGTTTTCTGCTGAATCCATGGGCCGATGGCATTTGCCTGCTGCGCGAACTTGATTCGAAGCTGGTTGTGATGCTGCTGCTTGGCCAATTCGAGCTGGAGCGAGCTATCTCGTCGTGGAATGTAGTTGACGACTGCGTTCCAAGCGCCTTCGATGGAATCAGCCGAGACGGTTGTGTAAGGGTTTACTCCGAGCTCGACGCCGTACTGAACAAACAGTTAGAATAGTGAATTTATCAGGTATATTTAAGAATGATTTAAAATATCTGGTTAAAAAGGTTAAGAACAGCGTTTTAGCATCTGTACCAACTCGTGAACGGAACAGATATGACGTATCTTAACATTTATTTTTTTCACCTATTGAACGATTATTCTAATTGTACTTTTTCTGTTGATTCGAGAAATAAGACCATTTTTATCTACGCCTATATTCAATATACCTCGAGCTTCATGTCGTTCTTAAATTATGAAAAAATGCGCTTTATAACATCATACCTGTCGGGCGATCTTTGAAGCTTCTCGCATGAGGCCGATGATGTTGTCTTTTTCCTTCTGAGCCTCTGGGAGCGTGGCCTTGAACTGCTCGTGAGCCTGAATCAAGCCCTTGATCTCTTCGATAGAGTGGACGATGAACATGTCCTCGAGATCTTCTTTCGCTCCTTCCATCCAGTTGTTGAATGGCGCGGCTCGCTTTGCGAATTCTGAAAGAGTTTAATAAAATTTTGTCATGAAAAATCATTTAAGTTCTATGAAATATACATACCGAGGTAGAGCTGTTCAATAGTATCCAAGATCTTTTCCATGTTTTCAAGAGATTGTCGTCGTCGCTGAGTGACTTCTCCCAATCTATCCCATTCGTCGCAGATGTCCTGGCACTTCTGGTTGATCGTGGCGCAGTCGTGGTAGTCAAGATCGTTGAGCTCCTGTGCAATTGCGGCGATCTGCTCGACGCGGTCCTGGTGAGCGGCCAAGTCGGACTCGAATGCTTCGTGTTTCTTGATCAGCGCCTTGAGCTCCGAAAGGTTGCAGGATCTGTAGTCCTCAGACTTGAGGTTCTCTTCTTTGCCCTCGGTCCAGCTCTGGTGAATCTGTGATTTGTGGTAGAACTTCTTTGCCAAATGGTCCAGTCGCTCGAGTCGTCGAAGCTCGGCGATGAGCCACTCTTCGTAGCCTTTCTCCGCGGCTTCGAGTCCCTTCCAGGCGGAGGCGATGTCGGACACCATGCGGCCTTCAGATGGCACGAAAGCGGGTCGGTTTGCCAATCTCAGTCGAGTCTGGAGCGTGTTATACGAGCTTTCAAGCTCACCCTTCTGATCGCTTCGTGGAGGCTTCTGGTTTCGTCGGTAGTCTCGGAACTGATCAAGACGGGTCTGCACATCGGACATCTGGTTCTCGACAGTTCGGTCCTCGAGGCTTGGTCGAGTTCGCTCGATCCATTCGAGAAGGTCCGAAGCAAGTCGCTCGTACTCGTCCATAAGCTTCTCATTTGCCTGATTGACGTCCAGGACTTTGAGAATTCTGTTTGCCGCGGTTTCAGCCTAAAATTGATTAGAAAAAGGCACATAAGTTAAAGAAGAGAAGAGAAAACTGGTAGATTAAAGTAAATGATTAACGTTGTTAGGAAGCCGCAAACTGGCTTCTCTTAATGATTTCAAACGCGAAAATTTCAATCACAAGTTGAACCTTTTGGTCACCAGCAAAAGCGTGGTAGAAGGCGGCGACGTAAGTCATGATAGATCGCTCGTCGGGCTTAGCGACTTCGACGAGATCTTTTGAAATAAAGAATTAGAAAAAGTAGTAGAATAAAGAAGAGAGAGATTAATGAAAGCAAAAGATGAAAGAAGGCGTTAATACTTAACCTTTTGTTGTCCACTGAAAGCGTGGTAGTAGCAGGACACGTAAGTCATCACGGCACGCTCATCGGGTTTGGCGACCTCGACGAGATCTGCACACAAAACGCGGGTTAGCAGATTTCACTCACACAAATGGATGATTTTCAAAGGAGCAAATTACCTTCGGCGTCCAACATCTTTGGAATGTCGAGGTGCTTCTCAGCGATGTCGAAGGCCAAGTTAAGGTTGGTCATAGGATCATCCTGGCAAAAGCGATTAAGTGACATATATTTTAAAAGTCTTTGGCTGATCAATTCAAAGTGAGATTTTCAAACAAAATTTCACTATCATGATGAAAGCAAAACGCGAAAGAATTAAACTTTAACCGAAAATCGGCTTAATACGAACTGTGAAGTTAAGCTAAAAGCAGCTTAGCGAAGCTTATTAAGAAAACCGTATATAAATTTCCCTCCGCGCTTTTAGCATCAATTCACCTTCATAATTAGCCGAATTCAGATGTTAAAAAGATAAGGTGATTAAAAACTTTCGTGAAATGAGTTTGATTTATCTGGCCTCAGGGTACGTATGTCGTCGTCTCTGTACCTTTCTGAGGTCATCATAATTCGGCAGAATGTCAGGTCTGTGTCTGTGAATTAGGGCGCAGAAAGCGAGTCCATCTTTCCAGCTAGAAAGACGAAGTGGTTAGCAAATCAACACGCACACACGGTGATACAAGACACCCCATAATTTATCAGCGGAAAATCCAGCTTATGAAGTGCCTTGTTAGCGTGCAGTGATGTTATGTGAGATACAATGCAAGTGTTTTTTGTTGTGATAAAAAAATTGTTGTTTTTCGATATTCACGCATTGATATTCAACATGAACACGAAACTTCAAGTGAGGTGTGAAAAAATTACCCGTCGCAACTCGTTGAAGTTGGGGATGAGGTCAGGTCGGTGGCGGTGGATTAAACCACAGAAGGCCAGACCGTCCTTCCAGCTATAAATCAAATTGTTATGCTGTTCTACGGTTGTCGAATAATTGAGTAACGCCCTTCAAATTTTGATTTTCTGGTCGCCGCAAGCAGCTCTCATGATCCTGCCCTGCTGTTATATCAATAGTAGATATCCAAGAAAGATAAGCAGCAAGTTTAAAAGTACCTCATGTGGAAATTCTGGACATTGACGTTCTTGTATGGCGCAGTCTTTCGCTGGCACCAAAGAAGAAGACCTTCCTTGGCGGATGTTTCTTCAACGGAAATGTCCTGGATGGCGAATCGGAGAATGATCGTCCAGATCATACCAAGCGTCATTTTAATGTTTCCATCTACGATTTCTTCGGCACCGATTGACACCAATCGAACTCCTGTATTTTTGTCATTTCCTGTTATTCGCCTTTGATTTACCTTTGGATTCGATGAAGTCAAGAGCCTTGTTGACGTTGGCAATCTTGTGGAATCGCATCTTTCCTCGGTCGGGCTTTGCCAGGCGCTCACCAGAGATAACCTTGTTAGATTATGAGGATATTTTATAGCGATAGAATCAAACCTCGAGAAGAAGCATTAGTTTGAGGCCATTTCTGAAGTCAACATCGATGGCTTCAATGCCGGTTCCGGCTTTTCGGAGATGGGAATTGCACCAAGCTGTGAAGGTCTAAAGAACGGCTCATTACATTCTCTCTGTTCATTTCAACTAACCTTTCGCTGCTGCTTTTCCCATGCGGGGTCGAGGAGGCCCTCTCGATCCCATTCCTCTTCTTGGTGCATGTAAGCTAGAAAAAGAAACTATCAGAAGGAGAAAAAAAAAGAAGAAAATCTGGTTTTTGAAGACGCTGAAACAAGAAATGTGGCAAATCGTCACGGTAAACAAGAGCAATAAGCCGAGCGCCTGTCATAAACTTGCTTTATTTCCCCATGAATGCACTTGGCGCTTATTTGGCGCAGATGAAAGTTAGATTTTTTTTCCGGATGAAAAAAGATTGATTATTTTGAATACCACAGAAACTGGATTTTTTATCAAGCTGATGTTTTCGAGTTATCGATTGCACTTCTGATAGTTACAAATGTAAGATATGCGAAGATCAATTAATTTTTATAAGGTGAAAACCAAAACTTAATTATACAGAAAAAACAAGCTGATAAGCAGATCTTACGAAAAATCAAGCTGCCGGATTCCTATTTACCCTCAATCAGAGTGCCAGCGCTTATCACTGATGCTTATTATTTTGTAAACAAAAATCTGGCATCTTTGAGCTCCAGAATCACGGTCCTTTACGGACTGCACATTGTCAAAGCTTTTGTAAAAACGCGCTAACCGTAAGCATAACTCCAACGGCGTCTTTGAAGTCTCTCCGGTTTTTCCATTTTCTGGAAGCTAGAACCGTCAAAAAGCGATGATTATTTAAAATCAACGACTTTTGTCTCGATACTCAGCTCCTTGAAAATGCGAAAGCCTTTGAGTTGTTAGAGCTGAAGTGAGTTTTGTTTCTCACTTTTCCGCGCTTCTCTCCCGCTACTAACAGAAGCTTGGTATATTCAGTGATTCTCTTTTTTATTCCTTAATCTTCTCATAAAAATATTGATTGCTAGAAAACGATGTTGTCTTGTAGAGACAAAAAAGCTGCGGAAGGAGCGACAATTCTACAAATAGTAGCGAAAGCAAGCAAGTTGAGTTTTCACTGACTTGTGAAAATTTAAAAAAATTTCAGAGAAATATGATTGAAAAGCTAGAAAACTTAAAGTCATATCAAAATGCCCATTATCTTATCAGCTTAGAGGAGAAAAGAAATTGAGAAGCGACAAGTAAATGGCTCCCTAATTGCTCTTGAAATCGCTCAAGCTCAGAATTCGCTGAGTTTTGTCGGAAGAGGTAATGGACCTATGATGAGTTGCCACTTATGTTTCCAGTAGTAGCTCGTTTTTAATTGATCTTATCCCCGCATGTGTTAATCTTTCAGGCTTGTTTTACCTCGTCTCATGTCAGAATCCGCTCTATGGAATTAAGATTCTCTTGAATTCTGCGATCTGATCCAGATTCGAGTTTGATTTAAAAAGTTATTTCTAGCAAATTTGACAAAAGCGATCCTCTTGACAAAGTTTTCCCTCAGCCAAGTGATTTTTTTTCCGGTGAGTGTTATTTAAAAACTTCCCACGCTTGTCTTCGAGAAAAAAGTAAAGCTTGAAAAACTGGAGAAAATAGAACAGAATAGTGGACAGACATCACTTAGAAACGGTTCATGAAAGATGCGTACTGACAAAGGGCCCGCGGCGCATTCCTGCCATTGTTGGGCACACGCTTTAAGCCGGAGCAGTGATTTTTTGGACAAAAATGCTGCCAGCACGCAAAATATTCAGATGTAAGTCATTTCGCGATTCAAAAATGGAAACTCTGTAATTATTGATCGTCTTTTTTACGGTAGAATTTAAACAAACCTTCAGGTATTTTACCACGTTTGGGAAAGCTCTCCCCTTTTTGGCAATAATGAACGATTCGAGTTCTCTCTACTACAGCGTGAGGCGATCTGCTTCGAAAAAAAGACTCGATAAAGGTTTCAAAAAGAACTTGGATACTTATTTATAGATTTTGTTGAAAAACCGGATGAGCTCCTGCCAGCTTGAATTGCGCCATGCTGAGATTTTTTATTTACGTGTTTCCGGTACAAACGACTTCATATTTCATTTTGAACTTTTCTGGATGTTTTGAAAGCTACTAAATAAGCTTCAGTTTCACAAATTTGAGTAAAGATAACTCAATAAGCTTCAGCTATTGCTCTTTTCGGCTTTAGGACATTTTTTTAAGAAAGAATCTGAATTTTGAGGGTTTTCAAAATCTTCTTTTGAAACCTTTATCTTCGAACAATTATTATTTTTCTTATTGAAATTCTCTCTTTCAAGCGTCAACGATCGTCTGCCGCTTTTTAAAGTAGGCTCGTAGCGGATCATCCTCTTTTTTTTTATTCGGTGCAACAAGTTGAAGATCCGCTGTCAGTGAGGAGCACTCCGCGGACAATAATTGCCAGATAATAATCGAAAAATGGCTTGTTTTGACTTGAAAACTGTGACGGAACTTATCACGCTAGTGAGCTTATTAACGGATATAACTTTCGAAACTCTTATCACGCGATAGAAAAAGATCAGCTCAATGAGAAGATGCAACCTACTCGCAATTGCCATATCTGGCTTGCATTGCCATACTTGACGGTGATGGAATTAGAGTTATTTAAAAAATGGTTGATTGGATTTCAAATAAAACTGTTAATTGATGAAAAATCGTCAAATCAAACAATACTTACGATCCTCCTGATCCTCAACGGGGTAGCCTGAATTCCTGGTAACTCACTGTCACAGTTATAGTAGTCTTTATAGTAACAAGATATTGAAAAAAGCACTTACCATATTCATTCACGGGATCCATTTCCAATTCCAATCCCAAACGATCCGGTTGATCTGAAAATAACAATTTTAATCATCGCTACAGTATCTAACAATCAAACAGGAGACACAGTAAGGTGAAAAATGCTTCTCAATAATACTCCGTAGATATTCGAAAATGAAAAATTTCAGAATACGCTCTAAATTTGGGCAATTAAACGAACAAAAAAGTTCAATCTCTTCTTTTTTTTCTCACGTGGTCTTTTTGCAATGAAAAAATCACATTCTTAAACAAGTGGGCTCGTATTGAGGTGAACTCAGCCCGAACGAAGCAGCCGATCTTGCGTGATTTTTAAGCCCGTTCAGGGAGGCTTGAATTTCCAAAATTTTTCAACGCTGCGCTTGCGCGGATTTTGGCCACTGATCGACGCTAAGCGAAGCGAAGCTAAATACACGAAGCTTAACTTTATTTCGAAAAATGAATATAAGCTTTATTTTGTCGCAAAGCTTCGCTTCGAACTTTTATTATCGCTAACTTCACCGATTTTCAAGTAATTGGCCTCAATACTTAAAAAAGTTCGATTTAATATTCGATTTAAACCGGTCTCCAATACTTTTTTCTTTCGTTGTTCTTAAAATGATTCGTCGTGCAAGTTGAAGCGGCGTGCCTCTCTTCAGTGAGTGAAAAAAGTTAGAAAGAAAAATATCTCTTTCATATCTGACTGGGCTACAAGGGCGACAGGAGCTGCTAATGCTCGGCCGCGCAAAAATAGAGAGCTTACTCATTGCCACTTGCACACAGTGACACTACAGAGGCAAAGTACTCGCCGAGCACAGCTCAAAAGTCATCCTCTATTTTTGTCCTAGCGCTATTCAGTCATAATCGGACGATGCAATTTTTTTGCTGATTCTTTGCAGAATCTCAATTTTGTCCAGCGTTCGGTAAAACCAAAAATATTGAATACTATTTTAGCTAAAAGCTGTTTTAGGCTTTACTTTTAGCCGATTTGACAGGATAAACGAGTTCATTTATTTCCGCGACATCCTATCGCTTCTTCTCTGAGAATGTTGGAATGGACTAGACGTGAGAAAGATTACTTTCCCGAAAAGATAAGAATTCTATCGATTCCGCATTTTTTTAAAAAGATGACTATGACTATTTTACCGGCTGCCAGCGAGTCATCTCCTTTGATGGGTCATTTTTACGAATCCTAATAGTCACTTTATTACCTCTGTATTGCGGCGTGTACGAGACCATTCTGTTTAATTCTCAAAAATTCGATAAAAATATTTTTC